>NDGN011370881.1:0-10529 GCA_002564285.1 Tympanoctomys barrerae
CTTGACCAATTTGCTCTCTGTGAGAGCCTGAGAGAATGTTTTCTGTCCATGTGACTCTCTTTATGCATACTCCATCACCGATCACTTTCCTCTGTGTCTCCATAATCTCCTTGATCAAAGAATTTGGTACACCACTGAGTTTAGGCAAGCACAGGGACCATGATTCAATCCTTTGTATCACTTGCCATGCTGGCCCAATTCCTAGGGTATGCTGAACTGGCCACAGAGTTTTTGCACACGCCTGTAATCACAGAGCTGGGGATGCTGAAAACAGGAGGGTCACTACGAGTCTGATCTGCATAGTGAGAGCCTGCACCAAATACATTGAAATGAAGAAGAATTGCATGAAAAAATAAGTGAAAGGTGCCTTCTGAAGAGTTACATCATGGTGAAATTTGCACACTAGTATGTAGCCAATGGCATCATTCAGTATCTGTAATGCCCATGTCAGTGTAATCTCAATAAGAATGAAATTCTGTATCATTTCTTTTTTATTATTTTTATTTTCTTTAAATAAGAAAACACAAACACATGAACAGATAACAGATAGTTCTGGCTTAAACAATACAGGAAAAATGGTTTTATACACTAGTACAACTTCTCATATGCCAAACCATAAAAGAGAAATTGTACATTCTTGATTTCTAAACAAGAAGCCAAAATGGAATATGAATTGTACTGTTCCTAAGTAATGCATAAAAAATTTGTAGTAACTTTGTGGGATTGGGGGTGGTTGGGTGAAGCAACAAAGAATGTTGAAGCAAAAATATTACATAAACACCATCATGACATTTAAAATGTAAATATAAAATGAAATAGTAAACATTTGTTCCAGTCATTGTCTAGATTTGCATAGGAAAAAAAGATCCTAAAAAAGGGGAAGCCCCCTAAATATACACAAGGTAAATTATAATTTAGATTATAAAAATAATTCATTCTTTGCTAAGGTAACTTGGTTATTATGTTGAATTAAATATGATTTATATGTTTTTTCTTAACATGTGAATTATAGCATACTTCAGCTGAAAACCTGTAGGTCCAAAGGGGAAGAAACATGGGAAAGTTTGCAGAGTGTAGTCATTTTCTTCACATGGAAAGAACGGAGTGACACCAGTGTCCCTTCTGAATAAGGAGGTGCCCAGGGATGCTGTTAACAGCCACCAAGAACGAAGCAGGAAGAGATATTACTAAATCATTTCATTTCACATTTGATTTTAGTATCTGCAGGACATTTATAATAATTGTCCTTTATTATAAACACTCACAAGTTTTTCAGTACAACTGTGAAGTCCAATAATGTGTTTTGAATCACTCATAATGTGACAGCAATAGTTAAACCAGTGGACGTGAAAGATAGTAAACACAGATCGTATTTGGAATAAGAGAAGATATCTGTGTTTGAATGCAACAATGAATAACTTGAAGTTGCAGAAATTCTAGTCTTTATGTTACCTTTCCTGTTCTAGTGTTGATTAAAATACTCCATTCCTTTCTGAACTCAGTACATAGCCTCATTTAAGAATGATTCCAAGAGTTGTTCACAAGGAAGCGTAAAGCTGAAAAAGGAAGGGTAAAGTACATCGCAAATTCAAAAGTTCCTATCAACCTTGTTTTCAAAGGCAATGTGTGATCATCACACACTGATTTATTACCCAGCCAAGGATCATGAAAAGCAGAAACAAGGAAAAGTTGGATTCATATAGAATGGAATATGTACTTTTTTAGATCTATATATCTGGTAACCATAAGCTTATGGGAATTTTTCCCTAATAGTAGGAGAAAACATCTTTATCCACAAATGATCAGAATTTATGTATTATTAACAATCAGTACAGTATTGCAACATTGATTCTATGGGTCAAATTTTGTTCCTTTAAGATGGTTATCTTGCTCATTGAATGCACAGTTAGATGAGGGGCTTCTTGTGTGCCATCTTCGCTAGCACATCCAGGCCTACACACAAGCAACCATGTCGAAGGGACCTGCAGTTGGCATTGATCTTGTCACCACCTACTCCTCTGTGGATGTCTTTCAGCATGGAAAAGTGGAAATAGTTGCCAATGATCAGGGAACTCGAACCACTCCAAGCTATGTCACTTTCACTGACACTGAACAACTGTTTGGAGATGCTGCAAAAATAATCACATGGCCATGAAAACCACCAACACAGTTTTTGATGCTAAGTATCTGATTGGATGTGGATTTGATGATGCTGTTGTCCAGTCTGATAGGAAGTGCTGGCCCTGCATGGTGGTGAATGATGCAGGCCCAAGATTCAAGTAGATACAAGAGACAAAGAGCTTTTACCCAGAGGAAGTGTCTCCTATGGAACTGACAAAGATGAAGGATATTGCAGAAGCTTATCTATAAAAGACTATTACCAATGCTGTGGTCACTGTGCCAGTTTACTTTAATGACTTTCAGCATCAGGCAACCAAAGATGTTGGAACTATTGCTGGTCTTAACATAGTTAGAATTATCAACGAACGAACAACTGCTGCTCATGGCTTGAACAAAAAGATTGCTTATGGCTTATGGCTTATGGCTTGAACAAAAAGATTGGAGTTGAAAGAAATGTACTGATTTTTGACCTAGGAAGTGGCACTTTTGATGTGCCAATCCTCACTATTGAAGATGGAATCTTTGAAGTGAAATCTACAGATGGAGGCACCCATTTAGGTGAAGAATATTTTTATAATTGAATGGTCAATCATTTTATTGATGAATACAACTGAAGCACAAGAAGGACATCAGTGAGAACAAAAAGAACTGTCCACTGTCTTCGTATTGCATATGAGTGAGTTAAGAGAACCTTCTCGTCTAGCACCCAAGCCAGTATTGAGATTGATTTCCTCTATGAAGAAATCAACTTCTATACCTCCATTACTTCTGTTTGGTTTGAAGAGCTGAATGCTAATCTGTTTTGTGGCACTCTGGACACTGTGGAGAAGCCTCTTCAAAATGCTAAACTGGACAAGTCTCAGATCCATGACATTTTCCTGGTAGGTAGTTCTACACATATCCCCAAGATCCAGAATCTTCTGCAGAGCATCTTAAATGGAAAATAATTGAATAAGAGCATCAATCCTTAAGAGGCTGTTGTTTATGTTGCAGCTGTCCAGGCAGCCATTTTATCTGGAAACAAATCTGAAAATGTCCAAGATTTGCTACTGTTGGATGTCACTACTCTTTCTCTCGGTACTGAAACTGATGGTAGTGTCATTGCAGTCCTCAGCAAGCACAATACCACCATTCCCACAAAGCAGACCCAGGCCTTCACTACCTACATGCACAACCAACCTACAGTACTCATTCAGGTCTACAAAGGTGAGCAAGCCATGACCAAGGATAACAACCTGCTTGCAAATTTCAACTCAGGCATACCTCCTGCACCCCATAGTGTTCCTCAGATGGAAGTTATTTTTGATATTTATGCCAGTAGCATCTTCAATGTTTCTGCTGTTGATAAAAGTACAGGAAAATAAAAAGAACAAGATTGATAAAATGAATAAGATTACCATAACTAACGATAAGGGCTGTTTGAGCAAGGAGGACGTAGAGCATATGGTCCAGGAAGCAGAGAAGTATGAAGCTGAAGATGAGAAGCAAAGGGACAAAGTGTCTTCCAAGAATTCATTGGAGTTCTACACTTTCAATATGAAAGCAACTGTTGAAGATGAGAAGCTTCAAGGCAAGATTAATGATGAAGATAAATGGAAGATTCTTGACAAATCTAATGAAATCATCAACTGGCTGAATAAGAATCAGACTGCAGATAGAAGAATTTGAACATCAGCAGAAGGAGCTCAAGAAATTCTGCAATCACATCATCACCAAGATGTACCAGAGTTCAGGTGGCATGCTTGGAGGGATGCCTGGGGCTTCCTTGTCGTAGGAGCTCCTCTACCTGGTGGTGCTTCCTCCAGGCTCACCATTGAAGAAGTTGATTCAGGTAACCCTAAATATAAATATAGCATTCTTCCACAACCAATAAAATTAAAGGACCTAAATTTGTAGCAAATTCTGTGGCTTAATGTTGAGCTGCTGTAGTAATGTACTGGGCATTCTCAATACTTGAATAATGGAACAGATACACAGGGAAACATAACACTGTACTTTAAACACTGTACTATAAGTGCAAATGCAATGACTTCAATAAAAATATTTAAATTGGAAAAAAGAGACTGTTATATTGAAGTCCTTACACAAAACATGTAATTTTATCTGGAAACAGGAACATTACAGCTGTAATTGTAACAAGATAAACTAACGTCATATACAAGTACAATTAGCCTCTAATTCAATATAAATCGTGTTTACATCAGAAGACGGCCGTATGAAGACAGAGAAATAACCTGATGCCATATGATGGTGACAGAGTGCAATGAGTCATTTATAAGCTAAAGATTGCCAGAAACTTACCAAAAGATATAAAGAGCAACAAATGATTCCAGCATCAGTCAAGGATTCTGCAGCTCTACCTTGATTTTGGAAGCTCGCTTTCAAATTTGAGATAATACATTGTCGTTATTTTAATCCACTCAGTTCTTGACATTTTTACGGAAATTGTAAAAAATCAATAATGATTTACAAGATACTTTTCTGTACCTTATAGAGAATATGCTCCTATTTGATAATCACAGTCATGAAAATAATGCACCCTCAAAAAGAATGATTTGAAGTACAAAACTTCCAATTCAAGTGTATGCTTTTGATTGCTATTGTAGTGCTCTACGAACTGATAAGATGAATCATGAAATAAGTCTATGACTTAGGCAAAATTGGCCTAGATATGTTCTTTTGAATTTCAAATTATATCTTACCATGCATTCATTTTTAATAAAACCAATTTGTTAGTTCTAGATTTTTCATGTCCTGATCTTTGACATTTTAGGCATATAGAGAAAAACTAATAAAAAAATAAAGTAAATGGGCTACAGAGACAGTTCAACTGTCTAAGCATCTCCCTAGACAAGTGAAAGGACTCAGGTTGGGCTCAGTCCCCATTACCACATGCCATTCTGGCCCAGCCTTGGGTGTAGAGCCAGCTACCAAGACCAGGCATGGTGGTGCACTCCTATAATACCAGCACTCCAGAGGCTTAGCTGAGTCCGAACTGTACAGTGAGACTCTGTACCAAATACATAAATAAAACCCTAAAATAATTTATGACTACAAGTAATAATGTTCATATTTCTTGTTTTCAAATGAAAATGAAAAGCAAAAATATTAAAGTGCATAAAATAATGATAAATGTAAGTATAGTTTTAGTGCATTTCTGTTGAATGTGAGAGTTTCTATACTGCCATGCCTGTATCTATATTCATATTGGTTTAGAACTGGCCAAATTAACTACATCAAAATGCTTTTGGAATAAAGCATATCGAATTCAAAACAGACATTGCAAACATAAAAATAAATATAGGGTATCTCTATGCTTTGAAAGGCACATTACAAAAATGGAATATCTCTTCTGTTTTATGTCAGTGAGTCCTAGCTCTGTACATGAAAGGAAAATGAAATAAGTAATACAACTGGAAATGGAAATGATCTTATGTGGGAGTTTATGTTCTATGTTTTGCGCATATAACTTTTGTACGTCTCTTGCAAACTAAGTTAGCTTGTGGGTATATTTCACTAGCACATCATTTAGCATACATAGTAATAGAGATATGTCTGGAGGACACCAACTTCCTAAAGCTGAAATTGTGAATATATGAAGAGACAAAAGGCAGAACCTTCTCTCATGTTTGAAAATGTTAACTGTAGCATAAAAATTTTGCCTACAATTCAACAGCAGCATACATATTAAATGCAATATAAATACACACAAATATGTATTTCAAGGTGATTTACTATGTCCAACTGAACATATAGAGAAAAGTGAGCAAATAAAAATGATATCTGAGGAAAAACTTGGAGTTGCTCTTTGTTCTCTCCCTCAGTAAGTTTGCTTTATTGCATGACCTCCGCATTACAAAGAGTAGCTGAGCAGAACATTGATTGTAAGGCACCATCACGATGTTTCCTATGCACAGAAGTTAGACAGAAAATTTTCATTTCAGGCACCATTTGAGCCTGGCTACAGCGATTGTACAAAAGTCAGCGGGCTTTGAAAAGTTAATGATA
This sequence comes from Tympanoctomys barrerae, assembly GCA_002564285.1. Taxonomy (NCBI): domain Eukaryota; kingdom Metazoa; phylum Chordata; class Mammalia; order Rodentia; family Octodontidae; genus Tympanoctomys; species Tympanoctomys barrerae. The sequence goes on from NDGN011370881.1 coordinate 6,130, forward strand.
GAGAAAAGTATTTGTTTTTGTTATTTTGAGAAACTACTTGTCTTCTTAAAACTAGAACCTGGGTAGGTTGGCTAGCCATGGGGAGAAGCAAAAAATACTTCATTTTATTTAGAAGTGCTTTTTAAATATTTATACTATGTTAAAAATCTAACAGTGCTGCTAAAATACTAACATGAAAATTACTTTAAGAATAAATATGAAGTATATAATATATAGAAAATATATAAAGATACAAGCACAACTTATAAATATAATATATTTCCTAGAGACTCGCTGATTTGCTATAATTTGGCTTACATTTTTTTTCTTTGTAAGGTGAAAAACTGATACACAATAGCAGAAACTGTATAATGGATGTTGACTGTTGATCTTTTTCAACTTTGGGAGACACTGTAGCATAAGCAGTGTTATCAGGGATATGTTTGGTGAGGAGTTTCCTATCCTGGCTCCTGTCAGCAATTGGGTCATGAAGGTGATCAACCAATCATCTACATATTGTGTTGTTAAGTCAGTATTGTCAGTAGATGAAATGTATTATGTAATTTCTACTTCTAATGTTCTGCATTTGAGAGTGCTTCATCAGGTTGCATTCCATCCTTTGTCTAGGAGGTACAATGTAGTTTATTTATAGTTAGTCAATGTAATGTGATTTATTATTTTCAAGTGAATACATAAAATTTGATGTCATGCATGTATTGATTTATTTTAAAGATATTTATTAATCTTTATGATTGAATAATTGACCAGAAATTTAATAATTGAACAAGAAAAATGCAAGTATAAGGTACAATGTATAACACTATTTTATATAAGAGGTAAATCCTTCAGAGATTGTTTCTATATTACCCAGAAGAAAACTTTTCTTTTCTAATATTGTTTTTAATTAGATGGTAAATATATCTGAGGTGAGAAACTGTGTCTGATATCCTAATTTAATTTAGTTTAATACTAAAGTCTATAGCATGAGGTTATGAATATAAATTTTTAATTTTTCAACTTGACCACACAATAATTACTTTTAATTTCACTTGCCATTGCTTCCAACTGTGATAACCCTTCTTCTGTTCACTATTTTTCTCATATAAATATATATGAAAAAAATATATATATATATATATTCCATGTTACCAGCAGAATAAACATGAACATCTCTTGCTCTACTCTTTCATAGTCAAGATGTTCAGCTTTACTATTTGTTATTTCTCTTTATATGGACTATACCTTCAGGTTCTGCAAACATTGTAAAAGGCTTCAGTGCTTGACTTCTCTGCTCCACCTTTATAAAACATTTTCTTCCCTTTTAGAATGCTCTTCTACCTTCTTTCAGTCTGACATTCCCTCTTCTTATTTTGTCTCCCCATTTTTATGGAATATTATATACTTTGCATTTCTCATTTATGAACATGTAGGCTTATTATCCATTTTTTAAAAAAATCTTTATTATTACTCTTTATATATTCTAGATAGAATTCCTTTGGTGAGTGATTTTTGGTTAAGATATTTCTCCTATTTGTAGGATGCCTTTTCATTCTGGAGATTTCTTTTGATGGATAGAAACTTCTCAGTAACATAAAATCCCAGTTGTTGATTTTTTTCAAGTATTTCCCATGCAGGCTTTTTTTTTTATTTTTATTTTTATTTTTTTTTTAACTATCTGCGTACCACTGTGTCTTCAAGATTTACACACCTGCTTTCTCTTCCAATAGATTTAGCAATTCAGTTTTAATGTTTAGATCTTTAATCCATTTTGATGTTAGTTCATTACATGGACATTGATTCATATCTTGTTTTATTTTTCAGCACATGGAGAGCCAGTTTTTCCAGCACCATTTTGTAAAGCAACTATCTTTCTTCCACTGTACATGTTTGGCCCTTTGTTAAAGATAAAGTGGCAGGATGCATTTATAGTTGCATCTGCATCTTCTAATCTGTTCCATTGATACTTGGGTCTTCTTTTTTTTTTTGCCAGTATATAATGATTTTAAGACAGTATCCTTGTAGTATAATTTCAAGTTAGGGATTGTAATGATTCTACCTTGCCTTTGGCACCCAGGATTTCCTTTGTTATTCTAGATCTTTTTAGTTACAAATAAATTTTAAGAATGTTTTCTCTACATTTGTGATGTATGTTGACGGTAAGTTGACAGGGAATATATTAATTCTATATAACAATTTTGTACATATGGTTTTTTTCACAAAGTTGGTTTTTCCTACCCAGGAGCCAGAAATACCTTTCCATTTTCAGAAATCCTCTTTGATTTCTTTCTTCAGAGTATTATAATTTTCATCGTGTAGAACTTTTACTTCCTTTGTTAGATTGATTCCGTATTTTACTTTTGGGTGCTATTGTTAAAGATATTATTTCTTTAATATCTTTCTGAGTTTATTATCTGTGTAAAGGAATGCTATGGATATTTGCATGTTGACTTTGTATCTTGATATGCTACTGAATTTGTTTATTAATTGTAGGTGCTTCCTGGTAAAGGTTTTTAAGATTTGTATGCAGAGTATCATGCCGCATGTGAATAATGATAAATTAACTTCCTCCTTACCTATTCCTATTCCTTTTGTGTTTTTCTTCTTGTGTGTAATGGATCTAGCTCATGTTTGCAGAACTATATTGAATAGGAGTGGTGGTCATGGACATCCATGTCTTGTATTTAATTTCAGAGTAAAAGCTTTGTTTTTTCTCCAAAGCTTTCAGATTTTTCTCCATTTAGCGTAATGGTGGCTGTTGGTTTATTACAGATGGCTTTTATCACATTGAGGTAGGGGCCATTTACTCCAAATTTCTTAGAGCTTTGATTATGAATGATCGGTGGATTTAGTCAAAAGCCTTTGCATCTATTGAGATGATCGAGTGATATTTTTGGCTTTGGCATTTTTGATATAGTGTATTACATTAATAGATTTGTCTATGTTGAAAAACACTTACATCTCTGGGATTCTCCTTCCTATTCAAGCTTTATATTTCTGTTGACTTTCTACATTCTTTCTTCAATTATTTTACTAAGGATTTTTTACATCTATGCTTATGAAGGAGATAGGCCTGTAATTCTCTTTTTCGGTTGAGACTTACTCTGGTATTGATACGAGTGTAATACTTGCTTCCAGGACTGATTTTAGGAGCAGTGCTTCCTTGTCAGTTTTATTTAAGAATTTGTGGAGTACTAAGATTAAATCTTCAGTAAATGTCTCATAGCATTCAGCTGTGAATTCATCAGGACCTGGGCTTTTTTTTTTTTTTTTTTTTTTTTTTCGGAACCGGGATTGAACTCAGGCCCTTGTGCTTGCTTGGGAAGCACTTATTCCATTGAGCCATCTCCAGGGCCCTAACCATCTCCCAAGCCCTTGTGCTTTTCTTAGTTAATAAGTCATTTTTTGTTTGTTTGTTTGTTTTGAATACTGGGGATCAAAATTAGGACTTGCGTTTGACAGGCTGGTGCTTAAGCTGCTGAGCTATATCCCCAGCCCAATAAGTTTTTTATTACATTTCAATTTCATTGGGTGCTATTGGATTATTCAGAGATTTTATGTCTTCTTGATGCAATTTTAGTACTTTGAAACTATCTAGGAATATGTCCATTTCTTCTATGTATTCGATTCTGTAAGCGTAATGGTTTAAAACTAGCTACTGATGATCTGCATTTACATAGGATCTGCAGTAATTTCTCCCTTCTCCTTCCTTATTGCATGAATTTGAGTTTTTTTCTTTCTTTTTTGATGAGGCTGATTTTTCAGTTTTATTTAATCTTTCAAGAAACCAGGTCTTTGATTCATTAATTCTTTGTATTGTTTTCTTAGTCTCACTTGCATTAATTTCTGCTCTAATCTTTAAATTTCCTCCTGTCTGAGTTTCAGGCTTGTTTTGCACTTCACTTACTAAAAGTTTGAGGTGCAGCATTTAGGTGTTTATTTGTTCTTGTTCTCTTTTTATCATGTGTGAGTTCACTAGTATAATTTTCCCTCTGAAAACTACTTTCTTTCTTTTTTTACTAAATCAAGATCCATTTTAATGACAACTTGTCCATGCTAAATTACAATAACTTTTTTCTCTCTCCTTTTTTATGGTGGTCATTTGTGACTTTTTCCATAATTGTATTGAGAAACAAATAGCGATGAGACAGTTTCAAACCAAATTGTTAGGAGTTTCAATAATTAACACATTGCATACATTCTTTCCAGTGGTTAATTACTGCACAAGATGCGGACATTATATCCTATATACAAATACTATTAGAACAAATCCTTCTATTCACTAAGAAAATATAACTATATACCTATCCTAACCATTTTGAATACACAGACACAAAATGGACATTCATCTGTATCACCTGTTTTTCTTTAGTTCCATTATTTGAATATTATAGGTGTGTTAACTCAGCAAAATATTCTAAAAG
>NDGN011370894.1:0-13557 GCA_002564285.1 Tympanoctomys barrerae
TGTGGGGCGGATCACCTTCGTGGGCTTATCTGAGCAGGGAGAACGCCCAAGGCGTGGGAAGGGCCACCCGGCCGGGGCGACCGCTGGAAACCCGAAGGGGCGCGAGTTCTGAGGCCCCCAGTAGCTGTCTCTCGGCAGTCCACGGCCCGTGCTGGCCTTGGTCACCCCTTTGTAGCTCCTTGGGGACCTGATCCTTCGGAAAGTGTGAGGTGGGGAAGTCCCTGGATGAATGCTCAGACCTTCTGTCTGCTTGGCCTCCACTCTAACCCGAGCCCTTCACCCCGGGAGTTACCAGGGCGCAGGCCTGCTAGATGTGGAGATGTGGAGACTGCCGGCAGAAGAGTGCAGGATTTAGTACAGGCTCTCAGAGCTCAGGAAGGGTCCGCCAGGGACAGAGGTGTAGGAAGAGTGAGAAAAAGAATGCCTTATTCAAAACTATGACTTCTGAAGTCATAGGAGAGACTTTTGTCTCTTAACTCCATAGTCTGGCTGTTACTGTATTTCAGCACATTTAGGTTAAATCGACTTGTTCAGGCCAGTCTGGCCCTTAAGCACTATTTATTAACAGTGTATATGTGGAATGCATTGTTGTGTTTCAAGTTCCCGAGGACCAGCTGACTTGAAGTTTGAGAACTACCCACCGTGGAGGAAACACTTTGTAGCATAGAACTGTCAACTGACATCGATAGTTACTGTGTGCTGGCATATTCTCAGAATAACCATGCCAATTAAATACGATACTGCTACACGTATTTGAAGCCAATTTCGTAGAATAAATCTGTGGGGCTTTTTTCTTCCTCCTTTTTTAAAGAAAAATTGACATGTGACATAGTTCCTTGCAGTGCTAATGAAGTTTTAATTTTGAACTTATTTAGCAATTATCAGTAAGTTGTTTATGAAGTGAGAGCGAAGACAGGCCAGCATGGGTCCTAGGTCTTCAGTAAAAGTTCTTTTTATTCATTGTGGGTTTGTGGACATTTAGGGGGATATGTAAAAGAATTTAAGGGTTTTTTGGAGGGTTTTTTTGTTGGGGGTTGGTGGAACTGGGGATTGAACTCAGGCCCTTGCGCTTACCAGGCAAGTACTTATTCAACTGAGCTATCTCCCTGGCCCAGAATTTAAGTTTTTGTTGGCTTCTTACTGTAGATTTTTTGATGGCCTTTGAAAGTTAGGCTTTTAAGTGCAGTTTGGACCTTAGGCAGAAGACATCAGACCACCTCCCCTCTTCCGGTTCAGGAGCTGTGTGGAATGTTGCAAGCCCAGGTGTGACTGGGGGCAAGGACATGATGTAATGAAAACATAGGTCAGTGTATTTTTGCTCTGAACTTGGCAGCAGTATGGTTGTCCTGCCCAGTGGATTTTGTGCCAACATTGGGTCACACTGATCTAGGTGGCAGTGAGGTCAAGATAGGGACCGGGCAGTTTTGCACTGTTATTTTGCTCTGGTAGGGCCAGGCTAATGGAATGCTGCTGGCTGTCCCAGGGGTACATGGTGTAGCTGCCGGGCCCCAAACCAGGAGTTTCAGATAGATGACACCTGTGGGTCCATTACTGCTATTGGGGTTGGGGAAGAGGCACCCCCAGCTTAATGAGGGCCCGTGATGGACAGCTTTGATTTAGTGCCCAATAAAGATACAGGATTCTTTATTTACATTTTCAATCTGGTCTTATGTTTTCACAAGAAAACTTAAAAGGTTGCGAAGAAGTTGTAGAATTCTGAAATGAGCACGTCTGCCGAAACTGCACAGAACTGCTCAGGAAAGCCCGGTGGGATGGGGCATAGGAGGACGCCCCACACCACCCGCCCAGTCCTCCCAGCCAGGTTTCCCTCCAGCCTTAGAGTAGGTTTCTGCTGCTTTAATGAAGCACGGACCCAACTGTGTGTCACATACATTCTGTGGACAGTGTGTACCCCAGGTGTGGTAACGTGCTCACCCCTCAAGGAAGAGTAGAGCCCAGGAACCAAAGGCCCACTTCCCACTGCAGGTGCCCTTCAGGGCCCTGTGGCACTTGGCTCTTTGCCCTTGGAGCTTCTCCTGCCGTCCCCCACCTCCCAAAGGTGCTGGAATTCACTGAGGTGAAAGCCACAAATGCATTTTCACTGCTGCTTGCTTTTTTTTTTTTTTTTTTTAATTCAGTGAAATTACCCAGCACTTAGTATATACTGAGTGTGCGCAGCGTGCTGGGAATGCAGCCACGAAAAAGTGCCCTTTGGCACTGCTGCTGTGTGGATTCAAACGTGACGCTGGGGTTTCCTCCAGTGATCTTCCAGGAATGAGGGAGTGAGACGTATTCAGGGCACTTATTCAGCAGGACTCTTAGCTGGCCTAGAAAGTGCTAGTTAAAGAGGATGCTTTGCTTGAACTTGTTTGGTGCTACCTTTAGGTGGTTATTCTTGAGGTCATGGGTCAGAAGAGAGGCAAAGAGGTTTCACAGATTTTATTGAGGAGTTATTGGAAAGAAGTCACAAGTGTCAGTGTTGGGTATTCTTGTAAGTGGGCAGTTGATTTTGTTTGCTTCTTGTTTTGCGAAAGCCTGACTTTTAAAGCAGCTCAGGAAGGGGTTGCCCCGTAGATGCGCATATCATGCATATTAGACACACGGGAAAAACCCAGACAAACTGTTCCACCACAGTCTGGTTGTACTTGGAGCTTGAGATGAAGTTTCCAGTGCTGGCTGATTCTGAACTCAAATTTGGCATTGCAGACAGCTGAGAATGCAAGATGCTGATCCGCACCGTGCCTGTCAGCAACAGGTCTAGCGATGGGAAATGACATTGGTGGGGTCCCAACAGGAGGAGCGAGCAGAAGCCATCGTCCTCATGGCATATTCCTTTAAATGATAGTCGATTCAACAACATGTGCATACAACTAAATTCATGCAGTATTGTATGTGATACTTGGTTCTATCAACCCGAGAGATTTCAGTGACCACAAACTCCTTTTTAAAAAGTGTACCTTTTTAGCTTTGCACTGGAAAAAATGCAGAGTCGATTTAATTTTGAGGCTACCTTGCATTTGTGGCGTATGTAGGTGGATGGGTGAGGGGACTTGCCTGATGAAGCAGCAATCACCACAAGCAGCACCAAGCTGCTATTGTGAGGGAGCTGGGGAGGTTTCCAGAACACAAGAGAGATCGGAGTCAGGGCCACCTGCCTGCAGAAATGACACATGGACACACCTGCAGGGCAGACAGAAGTGGCCCCGGGGCTGGGCAGTGTTTAGGGGACAGGACTGTTCAGAGACTGCAGCTGCTGCAGTAGAGCCCGAGGCAGACTGCAAGGGAGGAGGAGGAGGCTTCCTGCAGGGCGGCCACGGGGAGAGCTGTGGAACCGTGTTGTGCTGGGTTCCAGTGTAATGCTGAAAACCGCGTAGTGCTCTCTTAGGGGCTTGAAGTGGAAAATTGTGTTCTCTCTGCCCAGTGCCTGATGGGAAGGGATTGACACCCCGACATGGTGGCCTTCAGCTTCGTGTTCTCTCACTTCCTTCCAGGTGTGGACACTGCCAGCGGCTGCAGCCAACGTGGAATGACCTGGGAGACAAGTACAACAGCATGGAGGACACCAAGGTCTATGTGGCTAAGGTGGACTGCACGGCCGACTCGGACGTGTGCTCCGCCCAGGGCGTGCGAGGCTACCCCACGTAAGTGGCGGGAAGGGTCCTCAGTCTTGGGTTTTCTATTGATGGAGAGCATGTTGGGGGACAGCAGTGAGGGTCTCTGAGACCCCGGCCCTGTGATGTTCCCTGGTTCAGTTCACACTGTACGCGTAGCCTTTGTCGTTGGCTTGGGCTTGAGCTTTCGGCGACTGTTGCTCAACACCTTCTCTTGCTTACGTATCCTGCGATCAGCACAGCGCCGCTTCTGTTGGAAAGAGGGACAAGCAGAGGGCAGCGTTCTGACAAGCAGCGCCATAACCTCCCTGAGCATCAGGCGTGTTTCTGGTTTTTATGAAACAGTTATAACTGTTACCCAAAACTGTGCTTCAGTGAACAGATTGCAACACGGCTGTGGTTTGAGTAAGCGTCCCCTGAGCACCCCTATGGTGTAGGCTTGGTTCCCACATGTGGTCCTGTTGAGAGGAGGCAGAACCCTTAGGAGGTGGCACCTGGGGGTGGAGGTGGGGACATTAGGATCCCCCTCGTGTTTCTCTTTGCTTCCTGCCTGCCCTGGCATCTTGCTTCCCACCTTGATGTGTGGCTGTGGCTTTACTACAGGCCCCAAGGTTCCACCAGGGACCAGAACCACTAAGACTGAGACAGAATAAATCCTCCTCTTCCTAAGCTGGTATGTCAGGTGTTAGGTGGAAACATTCAGGCCAAGGCGGAGAGAATGAGTCGAAATTCTTTTTTTCTTTCTTTCTTTCTTTTTTTTTTTTTTTTCAGAAGCAGGGATTGAACTCAGGTCCTTGCCCTTGCCAGGGAAGTGCTTATTCTACTGAGCCATCTCCCTGCCCCCATGAGTTGAAATTCTGTGGGCAGATTGGACCATGGACAACTCTGAGGTGGGCCCTAAGCCCATTCTGCTACTTTTCTCTGAGTGAGAAAACTGCTCTGCTTAGCATCTCCCTGTCCTGAGAAGAGTGAGGGCCTTGGTTGATGGGTGTCCTGGGTGAGACTTCCTTCTGGGAGGTCACTGTGGCCCGGAAGCAGGACCTGGGGGACAGATCCCTACCACCTGCACGGCAAAAGTGGTATCGGCAAGAAGGGGAGGGGCTGGCCACTGTGGCTCCCTAATTCAGTCACGACTGAAGCATGAACCCTGTGATTCAGTACTCAGAGGAGTATAGGGGAGTATTGAGCTTCAGACATGAGAGGCTGTAGGAAGACGTGAGGGGATCCCCTGGGCTTGAGCAGACACCTGGCTGGAGTCCCAGCTCTGCTGTTCACGTCCCCTTGCGGCTCTGGGCCTGACACTCATCCTCCAAGGACAGTGGTGACAGTGCCACTCATGGAGGAGGCAGCGTGTGTGTACCAGTCAAGGTTAGGCCTTCATTTGGAAACTTGGCTCCCATAAAGGACCTCGAGCTCTTGGTCTCCAGTGGCTGCTTGCTGAGTGGCCGCATTGGAGCCTGCACTGCGTCACACCAGCAGAGAGATGTCCTGCCTGTGGACCTTGCTGAGGACATCCTCCGCCCAGTGCTTCCTAGCCTTGATCTTAAAGTAGCCTCAGCTTGGATCCAGTGTCCTAGAGAAACAGCAGGAGGGGTGGGGGAAGGAAGAGGAAACGAGTGCTCCTGGAGCTGCTGCTTCCAAGAGGCAGGGGCCGCAGAGATGTGTTGGCTGTGACCTCCACAGCCTGACCTTGCTGTTGTCCTGTGGGTCTACAACATGGCATGGGGTGGCTGAAACTGAGCCGTCACGGGGCTGCGAGGGCGCAGGTCCTGGGTAGCTAGAGGGAAGTTCAAAGGGCTGCACGCAACTGAGTCGGAGATGGCGTGGGCTGTAGCATCGGGTTCGCAGTCGGTGCCATTCACACACGTGAAAAGACCCACGTTGGATCATGTGTCTTCATTTTTATTTTGTGTAATTATTTATTTGTTGTCTGAGACAAGGGCTTGCCATGTGGACTAGGGTTCCTTGAACTCACTCTGGAGCCCAGGCTGGCCTTACATTCGTAACAGTCCTCCTGCCTCAGCCTCCCCAGTGCTGGCTCTCTAGGCACATGCCACCACTCCTGGCTCCATTTTTATTCAGAAGATCTGCTTGCACCCAGGTAGCCCAGGTATGAATGTTACGTTGTTAGGAATGAGAAAGAGCTCACAGTGTACCAAAGATAGTCTGAGAGGGACCCTTGTGGCCCTCACAGGCTTGCAGAAGTGCCGAGAACAGAATTTTGAAATTCTTTATTTTTACACAGAGGGCACGGGGCAGATTTGTGCAGAGCGTCACATTGGGGTGGTCCTAGATGGGTCTCTAAGACAGTCCACCTGAGGGAGTCATTGCCAGGCCTGAAGTAGTGCTGACAGTCAAGCCTGAGCTCGGGGGGGTGTCAGTGTGTGACCCTTTGCGTCAGTCTCCCCGGTGCATTGGGCTGCAGGAAAAGATTACAGAGGGAGGAGTTTGCGGCCCCCCTGTGCCCAGGAAATGGTTAAGGGCTGCCCTGGAGCCAGGAAGGAGTACTGTCCGGGAAGCCCTGGACAGAGCTGGGTGGAAGGGGATGCCGTCGGGGTTCCTGTCCTGCTGCTGCTCTCACCGAGGCACAGAGTGGTGGCTGCAAGCAGCAGAAGTCTGTTTGCTCACAGCACTGGCAGCTGGAATTCTCAAGTGAAGGAGCCACCAGGGCCACAGCAGCTCTGAAGCCTGGAGGGAGTCCTCCCCTGTTCTGGCTTCTGCCGGTTGCTGGCCATCCTGGCTTCTTTGTTGCACACACAAATCATGCCCAGCCCCCATGATCACGTGGCTCGTGTGTGTGTGTGTCTGCCTGTGTCTGTGCACACATGCACATATGCATGTGTGTCTCTCTGTGTCCAAATTTCTCTTCTGTAGAAAGACTTACTAGACTCACATTTTGAGGTTGCGAGCTAGAATTTCTGTTCTGAGAGAGACAGTTCCACCCCATGCCATATATATTGTACCTACCTGTTCAGTGCCTGCTCAGACTGATTGCCCATCACTCAGACTGGGGACCTGCACTCTGACTGCTGATGCAGGTGGCTTCTTCTACAGAACGGTTCTGACAGTTTTGCTGTTGGTGCTGTACGGCTCAGGGCGCAGTGTTACGTTCTGTTGTACATCTCAGCACTGTGTGTAAGGGTTAGCAAGTGGAAAACCATCAAGTTGGAATTTCCTTTGGCAGTTTCTTGGGAAGGGTAGCAAATACCTCCCAGGAGAAGCAGAAGCACAGAAGGCTGCACCGCGGCTACAAGTTTCACCTGGGTTTTAGTTGCCTTGAACAACCTCAGAAACTTCTGGACGCTTAGCAGTATGTGCATGCACTGCCTCCTAAAGCAGCGCCTCTGTGTCCCTTCTGGTGGTGTCACAGGGAGGTACGGAGAGTCCTGGCTGCAGCCCCTGGCCAGCTCCTGCTCGCCTTGGTTCCCTAAATGAGTTTGCGCCCTCATAATACCATGCTTCCTACCCACAAAGCTTGGGACAGCTTGAAACCTGTGCTCCGCCTAATCCTCTGTTGTTCTTGCAGCCTGAAGTTTTTTAAGCCTGGCCAAGAAGCGGTGAAGTACCAGGGCCCTCGAGACTTCCAGACCCTGGAAAGCTGGATGCTGCAGACGCTGAACGAGGAGCCCGCTGTGAGTGCCCCCTCCTCCCTGGCTCCTCCCTATAGTTTGGGGGTGGTCTACCTGGGCAGAGGCCAGGAGTAGTAGAGCAATCACACTGATTATTTTACAGTGAATATTCTTTAGACCTCATTTATACTATAAGTAAAGGAAATATCCAGCTGCACAGAAGCAGAGAGAAGCATCTGCAGAACTGAGCAGGGATCCCCACTCACCCACCTCATCTCCTCAGCCTCATTGGCCCGCTCGGCCAGGTCAATTCTCAGAGGCATCTCCAGTAATTCAGTTTCTGGTCTCATGGATGAGCCTTCTTACTTCTGCATGTAGCCATTCTGTCACTCCCCACGAACACAGTGAATAAGTGTCCTAGCGTTGGGTTGACTTGGGGCTGCCTGGGGCCAGGGCCTGGCAATGCCACAGTGCCCTGTCCAGGCCAGCTTGACACTTGTGCCTCTCTTCCCAGGACCTTTGCCCTCTCCCATGCTTTTCTCCCACCGGCTGTACCCATAGCTGACTTCTTCCTTTCTTCCCGGTCCTCAGCCCCTGAGGCCCTAACTCTGCTGATAATACAATGAAGTACCCTTAACCAGCGCTCTTGCTGTATCTGCAGCTCCCAGTATGAAGGGGACTCTCAGAAAATGGTGGGCAGTGCAAGAACATGACTAGGGAAAGCGTAGAGTCCTCTGTCTGCCTAGTGATGTTGGCAGTCTCCATTTTGTAGCCGCAAGGATCATACTACTCATTACTACTTTGCATGGTGCTTTCTGATGCATGTCAGGAGGTCAGCCTACGGAGGCTGGGCTAGACCTCGATGGCTCTTGCTGCTGGTGGTGGGGCTGGAAAAGCGGCCAGCAGTCCCTGCTGCCTGGCCTTAGTGACACACCAGAGCACAGACGTCTGGGTATAATTCAGCGGCTGTGATTAGGTGCTGGATGGTGTCGGGTAGCCATCGCAGACCAGAGAGTGGCAGAGCTGCTGGCATTGCAGCTGGACGTCTGGTTCCTCAGCTCTGTCTGTATTCTCTGTAGATGGCAGAGCCCACCAGAAACTGCCCCCCAGGCCTCAGGTGTAAGACTAGAACCGTGTGGTGAAGAGTGCTGTTATGGGGCGCTTGGCAGGCATGGGCCAGAGCCTCAGCTAGTGGAGGCCAGAGAAAACCATAGCCTCTCCAGGGGCAGTCGGCGCTCCTGCCAGGGCGGAGGGCTGGGGGAGCAGGCGCAGCTCGCACAGAGCCAGACTTCACGTTGCTTCCTTTGTGAAAATGTTCTTTTGAATGGGACAGGTGTTGGGTAGGAGGAGGAACAGCTAGAAAGAGTCCATAGCTTCAGAGAAAAAAAAACCCCAAAACTTTTAGAATAGAGCCTGGCTTTTGCTGCAGGTTTACCCAGAAGCCCGTGTGCGGAGGACAGAAAGACTCTGCCTGGGGAAGACATTGTCTTCTGAGCCCGCCTACCCTAGGGGACATGGCAGCCTGCCGGGTGGGACACAAGTGGCAGGAGTATGCTGAGGTGGTGTCCTGGCTCCTGGGGGTTGGCCATGTGGCACCCACCCCAGAACTGCCACCACCTCGGCTCCGTGGCTTAGCCTTTGAACAGCAGGGATCTCAGTTTCCAGAAATGACGGTGACAGTGTGTCTCACAGGGCAGAGTTCAAGTGTGCAGATTTTATGCGGGTGGAGTCTCCTTGATCCGAGATGCTCCGGACCGAGGTGCAGCAGCTGCAGACGTGCTGCACAGCGTCCTGAGGATGAAGCCGACCCTGCATGTGAACCCCGTTTCTGTGGCTGTGCTGCCTCCCGTGGGGCGTGGCGGGAGCTGTGTGCTGCTCCTCGTGCGCCTGCTTTGGGTGGCATGCACCCCGCTGGCCACGGGTTCCGGCCTTAGAGCGTTTCAGATCCTGGACTAGGGATGCTCCATTCTCATGGGCAGCTAGAAATTCTTTCTGAACCTAGCTTTTTAAGGGAAGGCTTTTAAAAAAGTTTTCATCTATATTTTTCCCTGAGTAACTTAATGCGTGCATTTTTATATTCCCACAAAATAAGTTTAGATTTTTCCCCTTACAGTTACGGTAATGCAGAAAAAAACCTCAAACATAAGAAAATGGTTTTTACATTCCACCCATTTTTATATTTGTATTCGTTTTATAAAATTAAATAATCATAAATTTTCCTTATTGATTTTATACAGCTTGTAGTTTCAGTGTTGATTTTATTTGATCACATCAGGGATTTCCATAGTGTGTTTCTGCTGTCTGTAGACAGTTCCGGCAGACCTCAGGAGTGCAGGAACACATTGATCTCTCTAAAGAATGACTTCCCTTTTAGTGGGCTTTTTTAGAGGACATTCCCAGACATTAAATTGCAAAGCCAAGAAACAAGCGTCTTCCTGGCTCCTGCTGAGTGGTTCCCGTTTCCCTAACACCCTGGTCCTCGGTGCAGGGGGGGGCAGCCGGTGTGTGCCAGGGAGCACCTGCGGTGCTGCCGCCCGTGAGCACATGGCTGCGGAAAGCCCACGGTGTGTGTCGGGGGCGACACAGGTGTGTCACCTCCCATCCCTGGCCTCGCCACCCGTTCACCTCCCATCCTTCCCTGGGACCTGCCCTTCGCGGCACTTAGCACTGTGGAAGCCTGGGTGACCTGGCGCAGGAAGCGGGACTTTACCTGCGTTCCGTTGACAGCTCTGTGAAGCTTTGGGCTGTCAGCACTTTCACAGCTTAGCTGCAGTATCCCCTTTAATAGGAACAAGAACTGCAAGGTGAGAATTTAGTAATATATACCAGGTATCTGCGGCAAAACAGGGATTCGATGACATTTTCTTCTGGTTACTTTAGTTGGAAGCTAGAGATGTACCTGGCCTCAAAAACTAGGAAATGTAGCATTGCACAGCAGTACGGGAACTATACATGTACCTTGGTATCTCCCTCTCCCCTCCAGTTGCTGTCCCCCTCCCCCCAGGTGGCTGTCCCCCTTCTCTGGGCTCCTGCTTCCCATGGTTTCAGTTACCCAAGGTCTGAAAATATGACTTGGAAAATCCTAGAAATAAACAAATTATGAGCTTTAAACTTTATTACAGTTTGTTATAATGGTTCTGCTTTATTATCATTGTTCATCTCTTACTGTACCTAGCTTATACATTGAACCTTACCGCAGCTGCGGGTGCATGTTTGGTGTAGCCCCACGGAGAGTGAGCAACGGGGGCCTTGGCACACACTGGCTGCAGGTCAGGGGGCCTGCTGTGCCAGCCGAAGCATCTTTTAAAAAGCCATTCTTCCCGCTTTGTGTTTCTGTCCCGAACTTAGTAGTGTGACTTGCGTTCTTTCCTAAAAGGACAGCCTGTGGAGCCTGTCCTGGGGCATTCTGCTCACTGCCTTTCATAGACTGGATTTCCCATAGAGGGCTGGATTCTCCTCTCATCACTTCCTTTTCTCTTCACAGTCCACATCTGACCTTCCTTCCCATTTTCCTCCCACTCATGGGAACCAGGAGCAGGCAGGCCTCCTGCTCCCTGAGGGATCCTCTGGTGTCCATCTTGCTATTTTTGCGTCTTTCAGTACTAACCCCTCCTCTTTGGGCCCATCGGGAAGCTGATTTTGCGATCTCTGTGAAATCTCAGCTTCCGTTTCACGGTGGAAGACGGGGTTTAGGGCAGGACTGTGCTTCACCTTCTCTTCATTTGGGTCTTGGGGTGGGGACAGCTGTCACCGGCTGCCCAGGAGCCTCATGCCTAGGCTGGCGAGAGGCTTGCTGGGGAAGTGCCTGACAGAAGGGGCCCCCACCCCAGCCTTGCCCAGAACACTGGCTTCTTAAAGGGTTGAGGCGGCGGGTACAAGGGGCCATGTCGATGCTGCGCTATGTGAGTGTGGACTAACTGTCGGGTTTTTTCCTATTAGACACCAGAGCCAGAAGCAGAACCACCCAGAGCCCCTGAGCTCAAGCAGGGGCTGTATGAGCTCTCGGCCAGCAACTTCGAGCTGCACGTCGCACAAGGTAACGCAGCGAGCCTGGCGGGCGTGGGCAGGGCTGCCTGCTTCGCAGAGTCACTGCCCGGATCTGTGACTTGCTGGGCTTTTCTTTCTCAGCATGGGGCTCAGATAACAGCTCTCCAGGACCTGTAGGACTACAGTGTAGTGCATCTGCTCTCAGACCTCCTCTCCCTTTCTCTTTGCCCTCACCAGCATATCCAGCCTAGTGACAAACTAGAGCCTGAGGTGTGGGGTGGTTGGCGATTTGCGCAGTTTGTGCCCAACTTGGAGAGTAAAGTATTTATTTATGTTAGTATTGATCGTTCTTATTGACTCAGGCACACACAAGTACTTTGGCCTGTTTAAGCAGAAATTCCAGCATTATTTACAGTTACGATATCTTTGCATGCCACATCTCAGGTTTTGGAAGCAGCCTCCTTGTAGACTGCCCAGCCTGTGTCCTCCCATGGGAGTAACACTCTGCTGCCTGTACACATGGGTGTTTCGGTGTTTAGAGAAGTTGGCCGGCCACCAGTGGCCCAGAAAGCAAATGCACCTTCTTGCTGGCTCCCGCTATCCAGCTCTGCTGTGGAGAGAAATCCTCGCAAAGCTGGCCAAAGACAGCATAAGAAAAGCTCCAGATCGCTTGTGGCTGTGGGACTTACACTGCCGGGGGTCGGACTCCTTCCGTCCCCTCACACACTGTCTAAAGTAACTTAGCAGGTGCCTTTAGTGCAGGTTATTTAATGTGCACCAGGCAGCAGCAGGGCCTCGTGTGCTTTTCCCGTAGAAGATTCTTCTTGAGCTCCACACAGGGTGCTACACCCAGGTTCAGGGCAAGCTGCTGCTGCTGCTGCTATTAGCAGTGTCCTGCAGAGGGACAGGGATCTTGCCTCCCTTGCTGGCTTTCCCCTGCTGTTCTGCCTGGGTCTCTACAGGTCCTGCTCCACACATTAGCAAGAGAGCTTGGTAGTGACCCACTGCCTGCACACACTTGGGTTAGGCTGGTTCGGCATCACAGATCAGCTGCTGGGTTTCAAATCAAGGTTTTCCTCACAGCCACCGCTACAGCGAGCACTGGGCTGGCAGAGCTCTTCTGCCGGGAGCCAGGCTGCCATTCCACTCATACTGGCTACAGCTTGGGCTCAGGTTGGACTCAGCCTGGCACCAGAGTAGAACAGCTTGGGTGAAGACCATCAGAGTCCAGATAATGTGAGGGTGTGGTTTCTTTTTTCTCCTGTCCAAAAGGATGCTACTGTTTCTTATGCCTTCTGTTGTACAGAAGAACATAGCACAGATGCAGGATGCAGATGCAGGGCTTAGTAAAGTGTAAAGCTGTCATCTTGGGACTACCATTCTGCCTGTCATGCCTCATGCATGCCACAGTCTGTCATCCCTCCCTCATTCCTTGAGGTGGCACATTCAGAGTTCTGTGAAAACTGTCGTTGGGCTCACATGTACCCTTCCATGCATGGAGTTTAGTCCGGCCATGTCATAAACAGGTGGCTGTGACTCAGCACAGTCTGACTGAGGATTATTTCACCTTTGTGTTGTGTCAGTGTGGGTATTAGCAGGACATAGCTATGGTCGGTCCGGGCATGCGTCTACCTCTTTGGGGGCCTCTGAGGTGCCTGGCTCCTCATAGCATCCCTTTCTTTCTGCTTTCTATATGCTGAGCATACCGTAGTTCATTCCCCCCACTTGCTGACTGAATTCCCACAGGCAGTTTACACATTGCTCAGATTTCTCTATTTCCTGTCAGCCAGTAGTCCAATCTAGGGATGTGGTCTTAGCTTGACATGTTTTGGGGGCACAAGAAGACTTCTTGGCTGCTGGTGGCAGAATGCCTCATTGTCTCTGTTCATGATGGGCATGGCCCTTACAGGCCCCAAAGCACCCATCCTTTACACTGTCAAGTGGTAACTCCTGATGCCAACAGCCCATCTTCCTTTATTTTAGTGAAGGAAAGTCACCGTGGCTTATCATTTGCTTAGTGTCACAGTTTGTAGAAAAGACAGGAAATACCTGCTTATCCGCCCTACTGCCAGTCTTCTGCGCATGAGCTGGGGCCCTGCTCTCCTCCAGAGGAGGCAAGTTTGGTTTTGTTTTGAGCTTTACTGAGGATCCCTGGACTTTCTCTGTGTGATAGAAAGTCACTGTACAATTTAAGAGGTTGGACCTGAACTGAGATTTACTAAGCCAGAGGACAAAGGTGATTCTCCAAGTAGCCCTCAGTGCCCTTACAGTGCCTCTTTCCCCTTCCTCCTCTGCCTTGGCATCCCCTACAGGCGACCACTTCATCAAGTTCTTCGCTCCATGGTGTGGTCACTGCAAAGCTCTTGCCCCAACCTGGGAGCAGCTGGCTT
>NDGN011370904.1:1030-19955 GCA_002564285.1 Tympanoctomys barrerae
GCTTCCCTGGCAAGCGCAAGGGCCTGAGTTCAATCCCCAGTTCCACCAAAAAAAAAAAATAAAATAAAAAATAAAGGGCCTGGCAGAGTTTCTTCCTTCGGAGGCTGTGAGGGAAAAATCTGTTCCAGGCCTCTGTCTTTGATTTGTAGATGACTGGCTTCATGTTCACATGGTGCTGTCCTATGTCTGAGCCTGTCCTCAATTTCCCCCCTTTTTGTAAAACCACAACCATGTTGGATTAGGGCCCACCTCACTGACTTCACTTTAATTTGATTATTGCTATGTATACCACATCTATAAATAAGGTCATGTTCTGTGATACTAAGGGTTAGGACGTCAACATATTGATTGATGGGGGAGGGTGTTTAGAGACACAGTGTAACCCATGACACCCACTAAGTGGACTGGTGATATGATTTATCCAAAACATTATGTAAATGAAGAATAAAGGAGAAGAGACCACATTTATCACTGTCTCTTACTGGAGAAAAGTTAGAGAATGCCAACGTAGGTCATCCAAGAAGTGGTTGTTCTTTTCCATACCTTTTCTACAACTTGATATAATTGCTGCAGTGAGACAAGCAAGATTCCAAATAAGTACAAGCAAGTGTTTTCCCTGGCATTTCTCTAGTGAAGGAATTATAGGAAGTTTGCATCATGCAAAATCAGAACTCTGGAACTACAGCATTTCATTGTCATACGAGTGCACAAAAATTCATATCCTCTGGGCTCTTGTTGTTTAAGCAGCCAGACATGTGAAGGCAAGGATGACCTCAGATTATCTCTGTGGCTAGCCTGTCCTGGATTAGCTCAACTCTGCATTCATTTATTTATTACTTATTACTTATCCTGTCAGTCATTTAGTAAATATTTAACTGCTATGTGCTAGTTATTGTGTAAATCTCAAAATACAAATATAAATAAATTATACTTTCTGATTTGTAATCTGATATTCTATTTATCCTCATGGAAGAGAAGTCCTTTTGTTACATGCCAGAGATTGGGAAGAAAAAGCATGATTTTGGGGGAACTTCAGGACCCAATGGAAAAAAAAAATATATATATATATATCCTGCAAATTTGTATTACATCATAAAATAGCTAATTTTAGTTATATTTTTCCTGGATGAGCTTGTGCTGAAACATTTTCAACAGACATATTTAGCTAGTATTATGGAATATGATTTCTCTGCATAATATTACAGTTGCTCCTGTTGCATACTATAACTCCCTCCTCCTGTGCCCATAGCAGACATCACTAATCAATTACAGAATCCTTTCCTGCTGAGACCAATCATGCCTCAGAAATCCCTCCAACACACAAGACTCCCACTAGTCAGCAGGTATTAACTATGGTTGAAATTAACACAGGGAATAAATCATATTTGCCTAGGATCTCAGTGAGAGACAACATGCAGAATAGTTCAAGCATGGTTCTATTATTTTATGTAGACATGGTTTTTAGAATTCTGTTCCAATTATGCATTTTATGGCTCCATACTGAAACATTTATGAATTGATGGGGGTGAGTCTGAAGAGACACCAATATCATTGGGCATTATGCACTTTTTACTGAAAGTCAGCACTGATTTACAGCTAGAGGAAATGTACACTGGAAATACTCTCTTCCTCAAAAAAGTGATAACTAAGAGTGTGCCAAATGAATGCCAAGGATGATAATCATGCAGACACTCCCAAGTATGCATGTGTACATTCTGAGCATCACTGTTACATTCTCTCTTTGGTTGGAATCTGTTGTTATTTTATTCAAAGCCACTAAGAAGTAGCTTACAAAAATATATCTCTTTGGAAAAATAGAAGGCCTGTGGTGAGCACATCACACATAGATGTGATATTTTCTTGGCTTAGGGTTCATATCAAGCAGTGTTCTTTATCAGTACTAATTGAAGAAATCTCTGTGTCCTATCTCTAGAATGTTTCTTTAATGTCATCTGTCATTCAGGTCATCTCAAATTCTGTTTCTTGCTTTCATAAAAAAAAACTATAGTGATATCTTTAGGAGAAAAGGTACATACCATTTTTTTTTCAAATGACATGGAGTAATTTTATGTCTTTTAAAGGAAAAAAATGAATTGACTAATTGGATCTAACCTATTGATTTAATCTAACTGACTGGGCACAAATTGGCCATTAATGTAGTCAAATGAATCAACAGCAATTCTTGATTCTGTGTCAGGAAGTAGACACTATCTAGCTGGACCATCTGTGGGTTGGGTGCCAAGCTAAGAGTGAATCACTGAACAGACAAATGCCATCCTTAAAATAACTGAGGTAACTGGGCTAAAGAAGACTGATTTTGTTATCGTTACCTATCATCAAATTTTAAAATTACTAATTAGGTCCTGGAATGACTTCAGCGGACAGATGTCCATTCTAACATTCCATACCCTGATCAAGATATTGAATATCAGCATCATGGTTCTCAGATATGGTTTGTAGGAGCCAGGTACCAATTAAAAATAAGATACTTTGGCTCAAAGATGTTTGGCAAAGGAATTTCTGAAGGACTTGAGAACAATCTTTTGACCTTTGTTTAAGGGTCTACTCCTCCAATTTATTTTGCAAATCCAAGCTCAACACATGGTGGTGCCTGCTCAATTTGCATTCCTATTTATTCTGCAGTTCCCTGCCTCAACCATACCCCCTGACACTTTAGTCTTGAGGAGAGATGAACCCCTCTAAATCCTGTACCAAGAGTCATCACTTACTGGGAAATGAATAAAGGGTGCTGAAGCATAAGGTCATGGTTGTATTGGTAGGGCAACAAGGGCAGCTACAGGGTTGTGGGCAGCCACAAATAAGACAGAAAAACTGAGACTACAATATCCATGAGAGTCACAACACTGGGGTGGTGTTCAGGGTACTCAGCATGGGCACAAACTCGGTGACTGCACATGTGTGCAATAAAGGAGAGGATTTATTTAGAGCAACATAGCCCATCCAGACAATTTACACAGAAGAAAGAGGTCAAAGCAGGGCAGTGAATTAAATTCGGCAGACAAGAAGACCTCAGAGCAGGAAAAACGATGATTCACTATCCATCCAGCAGTTGGGAATAAGGACATCCATGAGAACTGACAGGCAGGGCAAGGCATTGTTACTGGGGCAAGTTACACTGACAAGGACCTTGGTTAAGAAATGACATACAAGCCCTGATCATGAGCAGATACTATTGCAACGCATGATCCATCAGGGTTTGGAAGTATAGCTGCCCTATGAGACAGACCACGCATGGCCAACAAGAGGAATGGCTGTGCCGACTAGGTCTTTTCTTGATGTTGGGTTAGCCAGTCTCAGGAGATTTCTCCACACCATGTCAATCCCAAGGCCCTCCTTAGGTTCCCGCAATCTGAATTGTCTTCCTAAATATGAATGTCATGCTGCTTGCGCAGTGTCATAACTGGAAATGTCTAACTGGCTATGGTGATGTTCCCTTTCATTACACCCTTCCTCCAATGTTTCCAGTTTGATATTTTCTCAGGCTTTCTTTTTTCATCTACATGTTTCCATTTTTGTATGCATCCCCCCAGGACATTTTTAACACATTTAATTTCAGGTTATACCATTCCCTCTGAGAGATAATGTATTTCAGGAGAGGAGAAAATTTGGCAAAAGAATAAAGGAACTTGGTATTAATGTTCATCTTCTAAATTTTCAATATCCCATCTCAGAATTTGTTTCTTGCTCTATGATATTTGTAGAAATTACTCAGTGTAAGACATTAGTTCTTAACCTGGAGCTAATAGTGAATCTCTTGAAATTATAAACAAGCTTTTATGTATGAGTGTGTATATATGCTATGTTTAGGACACATTTTATCAGCCAAATGAATACAGCATGCTCAAAGATAAATATTTGTAGAAGAGTCAAAACTCTAGATGCAAGTTCAGTACTATGGCTCCTGCGTACTAGTCCAGCAACTAGTCCCTGACATCTTACAGCTCAGTATCCTGCGCTATATAATAGAAATGTAAGAGAGACTTTCCATACAACACTGGAATATGAACGTGAATGCAATTTTAAAACTTAAAAGTTCAATAAAAGTGTTAGTTTTTCTTATTCTGCCAAATCTTTCAATTACATCAAAACAGAAGGGCTGGATCAAAAGTTAAACCAAACCAGTTCTGGCAGCAAAGGACAGGCTGTTTTAGAAACACAGTGCATGTCCTCTACAGTATTAAAATCTTACCCAATTTCTCATTAACTTTGTATACAACCACAAAGGGGAAAGAGGCATCGTGGCAGTTATCCAGGTTACTAAATCAATTATCCAGATATTTGGACAAATGCAATTGTGAAGTTTTGCTTCCTGGTTTCTAGCTGCACACTATGCTCTCTTTTGGCTTGTAAACATTCCCGGGGGTACAGACCTTGTATGCACACTGCCCATGGAGAACAACTGTTCTAAGAGGTTTCTGCAATTAGCCCTGTGTGGCCGTGACTTTGTTACCGGCTCCAGTGACAGCCAGCTCCAAGAAAGGGAAGGAACGTTTCAATATTTTTGCTCCAACAGAAAAGAGCTTTGACCTAAGTAGAGCCCTAGGTGATTCTGGAATCTAAGACCAGTGTGATCTCTGCTAGCAAATTAAACAATGAGCTAGAGAAACCAGGTCACACTTTATTACCAAGAGAGTAACACCTTTTAATTGGTTCACACAACAAATAAAGAGATGGCAGCCTTCTCGAGCTAGCTTCTGATTTGCTCACGCATTAAATGAGTTTGAGAAAATAAAATCCTTTCCTCGCTTAACTTCCAAGCTGTGGTTTTGATTAGAAAACAAAAGACCACACAGGAAGATGTCAGAGACAACACCAGAAGGATCCTTCCAACCGATAAGAGCTGAATTTATTAAGCAGTCCCCTTAAAAGCATGCGTAATTAAATGAAAATAGCTTTATTGGTTCAAGATTAAGAAGAAAACTTCAATCTATGTAATGTCAAGGAAACAAAAGGCACAATTCCTCGGGAGGCAGATGACAGACCTGGGTTTGTGAAAATTAATTTTGAATAATATATATGTGAATTTCATGCACCCTTCCACAGATTTGCTTTTTTGCTTCTTTCCCTCAGTTCTACTCTGTCAACAAATCCAGAACACATAACTCAGATAATTGAAAATGTTTTCACTTCTGAAAGAATCTACCTAAAAATTATAGGTATTTAGCACAGCATTGAAGTTTAAAAGTGCAATTGTGCTCATTTCTATATTTTCCAATATAAACATGTCTGTCAAGGTGGTTGTGAAATTCTAGATTCTGATGGCAAATGGAAGTCTCCTTTGAAACCCAGATTCAACTTCATATGACAACTGACATGGTAGCAGGAAATGATTCTGATGCATTATCAACTAAATCCATAGTTTAGTTTGGTTCTCAGATTTCCTTAATGTCCCTTTCCTGTTTTACGATTCCATCCAACGTACCACACTAGACTTCACTGTTTTGTCTCCTTAGATCCCTTCAGACTGTGACACTGTCTTAGCTTTTTCTTGTTTTTTGGATGATCTTAACATATTTGAGGAGTGCTATCCTTCCACGTTAGACTGTTCTTTCATTTCTTCCTTGTGAATCTGCTCATGGTTATACTGGTGGTGTGGAGTTTGAGGAGGAGCACCACTGAGACAAGAACCATTACACCAAACATGTATGCTATGAATAGGATTTATCAATGACAATGTTAATCTGAATCACCCCAGCTAGGCCGTGGTTATCAGCTTTTGCCACTGTCAGGTTAGTCTTCTTTTCTACTCCTTCATACTGCAATTGTCAGAACTCACTAAACACGCACAGCCTATCTTCACAGAGTGGGAATTCTATACCATCTCCTTGAAGGTGGTATACATACATACATTATTTGGAATTCTTTCAAAATCAGATTTGTCTGATACCTTCCACCTATTTATATATTCAATCATTTTTTATATCAGCATGGACTCACAGATGTTTATACCTTGGTTATAGTTTAATGCTGAACTATTCATTTTCTTGCTCAAATTCTTACAGTTTTGTCCATTGGGATTTCAGATAGTCATCTGGCTCTTGTGTCCGTTTGACACACCTAATTTGGGATTTTATTGTATTTTTGTGTTTTGATTGTTTTTGAGCATTTCTTTACTTCTGAGAACTATAAGACCTCCAAGGTTCATCTTGTATATTCCCTGCCCCACCCCGAATTCAGCAATTTCTTGAAGGATCCCCAGTTCTTTATACTGGAGAATGGTATTATTTCTCTTTATTTGTAAGTGTTCATTTCACCACATTTTTCCAATCCCTGCATGTCACCCTAACCTTAAGAACCAAATTATTTCCTTTTGATTCTTTAATAATCTCTTTAGTGCCTTCAAAATCTGCCTTACAGACATGGCTAAGATTGAACTTTTTCATAGGTTTGGAATGTGTCTCACCTTTCTTGTCCATTCCTATTGAAATTTACACTGTCCTTTTCACAGTAGCTATGAAAGTAAAAAGAGAGCAATACAGAGGGTACTAAGAGCAGTGAGCTCAAATTACCTCTCAAGTGGCATATTATCTTTAATTAATGCTAGTACCATTTTGTCACTTTCCCAGACACATTAATGTTACAAGAACTATGCTAGCATCTGTGGAAGCAAATGGAGAGAAACAGCAGTTTAAAGGGAGGGGTGATTGCCCCCACCCCCAATCTGGGTACACTTTGGAGCAATTCACAATTCACACCAGATCGTCAGAGTATGTAAGACTAAGAGCTGGAACTTGATTGCTGTGGGAACATATTTCCTCTGTGATTGGCAGTGAATTTTATTTTTCATCATGCTGGGAGACTTTGAAGAAGACTCTTTCCTGATGAGTTCTCTGCAAACTCACACAGGGCTAGATTACAGGGACCATAGGGGTAAAAAGTAAGCAGAACAATGCCCCACTCTCTACACCTGCTGCTCATTTGCAGACTCAACAAGCTTCCAAGGACAGAGCCTACTCCCTCTGTTTACACTTCAGCTCCCTGGATCCTTCCTTACACCCTACTCTTCCAATTATTCCTCCTCTGCTACCTCTAAGAGAATCAGATGGATTCCTTTAATTTTATTCAAAGAGTCATTTGAAAAGGCTAAATGACCTGACAGCATCCCCCTGGTCAACACTAGACATACAATGAAGGACATGACACACTCTCAATCTGGGGCAGGAACATCAGACTGGGTAAAGTCAGTAGTATAGAGACCAATATTTATGCATGTACATAGACTCTCTGGCTTTCATGTTTCTAAGAACTGTTCTTGTTTCTACACAAGCATACTATTTTGTTACCTCTTAATTTCACAAATAATATGTAAATGTGTCCCTTTTATAAAAATCAAAACATTACAAATGAATTCAAAGATCACTCTAATGAAGAATTGACTGCTCTCTGTTCTCTATCCTAAACTTTCACCCTCCTGAGTCCTGAGGGAACAATATTTTGACTTTTTTGGTCTATCTTTCTAGATAAAAGGTGTATTAAAAAATAGATTCTCAACTTCATGGCTGTCTAATTCAAAGTAGTATAGCTGACAATCATCACCTCATCTCTTCCTTCTTCTGTTCTCATTCTCCTGTCACATAGCCCAGGTTGGTGATAAAATTCCTGGCAGTGCTTTGAATGTGGATGAGCCAAGATGGCTCATGTTAAAACAAAATAATCAGGGCTAGAGAGATAGATGAGGGCTGGCTACAGCACACAGAAGGCTTCATTAATTAATCCAAGCTGGACCAGGTCGAGGGAGCAGGCCAGGGGAATGAGCAAGGAAACAGAAACCACCAAGAGAAGCTCTGGGGAGGGGAGTACACAACCAGAGAAAGATATTCTAGCAGAGGTGGAGACATGGACAAGGACAGCCACGCTTCTCAGCCCAGTGGGACTTCAAAAAGCAAGTCCAGGCAGGCAAGCCCACAGGAGAGCAGTCCATGATAGCTTTATTATTCCAGGAGTGGATTGCTATGACCACAACATACTATCATAACTAGCAACTGTATACTCACTCAGTGCCCAGACTGAAGCACCTACCAGAAACTCCCTGATGCTGCCCTAAAAGACTCCAGGTTTTCCTCAGCAGCTATTCTAAACTGGTTTCCTGGCCTGGCCTAAAAGATCCCTGAGGGCTCAGCAGATTGGGAAACAGACATATTTGTGTGTATGTGTGAGCAAGAGGCAGCCCTACTTTTCCTGAAAAATGGAGATCAAATTTTAAAAATCATTTGGGTGCTTTTCTCATTTCTCCTTTGTGTACATGACTTCCTCCTTCATAAAATCAGGATGTCAGTCCACTGGGGAGAAGGGTAGACTGGCTTGGTAGGAAATGAATGAATAAAGCCTGTTTGGGAAGGGAAACACAGGGAAACTTCTGACCTTCAAACTCAAGTGCTGTGTAAACAGTAGGGAGAGCCAAGCATCACTGGGAAAGGAGCGATGGTCTAACTGCCTGGCTCCCACTTCACACATTCAAGGAGGGCCAACTCACAGCTCGGGTAGCTTTAAGTACAGGTCTAAACAGAAAGGAAACAAGAAGAAAATCTCTTTCTGGCACGCTTATGAAGTACATAGTTGAAAGTAGAAAGCAAAATGGAAATGGAGGATGAAGAGAAAACCCAAGGACTATTAGCATGACTTCCTTTCCTATACTATCAATATCTATTTACCTATAGTTTTAAACATCAAACCAAAGCACAACAAAATTTTGGAAAGTTTATTTGAGTGGTTAGCAACCAGGATTTAGGTAACATCAAACTGGCAGAGGTTTAGTGTTCTGATGGGGAAGCACAAATGGCAAGTGATTACAGAGAAGTGAAGCCACAGTGAAGACATTATTTGTTTTCTTTCTTTGTTTTGTTTTGTTTTTGAAGGCGTTATTTGATTATTTGTTGCATTTTGGTCCACTCAAGCAGAAAGTCCCTCCTTATAGGATGATTAATTAGTTGTTTGTTTCTTGTTGGTTGAGCTAAAATTCTGTTTTGCTTTTTTATTGGCACTTATAAGAAAAAGCTCAAGTTAAATTCTTTTTATGTTTGTACATCAAACAAGGTTTAGGTCACTTATGAGGTCTAACTGGTTTTGTATGCTGAAGGAATCATTAAGACTGATGTCCATTTTAATATTGTCTATCTACATGCAAATGAATCCAGAAAGAGAGAGGGACAGATAGACAGACAGACAGACAGACAGACAGACAGACAGACAGACAGAGACCATACATATTCATGTGGTCCTAGGTGGGACTTTTGGGAGGTGGCTAGATCTAGGGTTTGTGATACTGGGATAAGGGATGTGATGCTGGGGTTGATTCATGGTGCAATGCCAGGATCAAGGTTATCTCAGCTTGGGTGTGAGTGCTACCAAAGGGTAGGTACCCTGTGTAGGATATAAGGGGAAAAAAAGCAAGTCACTCCTTGTTGCTTGCTAATTTGCTTCTTCACTACTATTCTGCCTTCTGCCCAGAATGAACTCTTTTTCTCTGCAATGTCACCTTTCCCTGAAGTCAGCCAACTATGAGTTTTAAAGTCCTAACTGTGAGCTAAATAAACCTTTCCTTCTTTAACTTTACATGTTGGATATCTTATCTCAGCAAAGAGAAAAGTAACTAAGACACATATGCGTATAATACAAAAGGTGTATTATCACAACATGCACCAATATCACCTCTGTAAAGGTAGGATGGGGAGCTTCAGACGACCACACAGCAGTGGGAAAGAAAGAAAGAGCCTCAGCTGGAGGCCACAAGGATCAAATAGTGAAGACACAGTGGGGCAGATGGCACCAGTTAGCACAGAAAGGAGGCCAAACCATTGCTGATAGACTGGGTCTTGGCCCTGCCCAGAAGGAAAAGACCACAGAGCTACAGACATAGACATCATGGTAAACATACACACAGGGCACTGAGTGACAAGATGACACCTTCTAAGATACACTAAGACACACTCAGAGTCACTCACTATTACCTGAGAGTCAGCATGAGATGGAGGCTCCCCTACCCCTATCCTGATGGTACCCTAGACCTCTAGGGACACCATACAGAGAGCCAAGAAGTCAAGAGTAAAGACTTAAACTACTAAGAGAAACTCAGAAGACCTGGGGACGCTCCGAGGGTCACTTGCCTTCTGAGCAGAAGGCAGATAAGTAGTGAAGAAGTACCTCCAGTGCTTGGACCTTTCCTGTTACCATAAGTCTGGAGAAGAGTAAGACAAAGACACTGGACCTCCCTACCTCACCTCACCTATTCTCCTCCTGAACCAGAAGCAGAAACTATCTCTGGCTCTGTGTCCCTTGGCATTGCTCCCTGTGTGCATCCCACATGACAGGCATTTGGGTCTCTTGTCATGCTGAGGGTCCTGGAATGGCATAGCAGCTCTTCAGCATGGTTTGGCAGCTATCAGGTCTTCAGTTTTCACTTGTATTGCAGATAAAGAAAGCACCTCCAGCTTCTTCATAAGACCTCCGTAAAGCTGCTACTCTTAGTTGGAGAAGCAGCCCGGGACGGCTCACCAGGAGAAGAAGCCACCTCCTAGCCTGCCTTTCGGGGTCTGTCAAAGAGGTAGGATGCTTTTGTTTGAGCTGACTTGACAACCATGGGGTGGGATCATGGGAAGAACCCCACTCTGAGAGCCTGCTCCTCCACATCCCCCTCCAGCATGGAGAAGGAGGGGTGCCGAAGGCTGGCTTCTTCCAAACATAGGAGCCAGCTCAGTCTGGCAGCAAATATGCACTGCTGGGCTTAGACCACAGGATTCAAGTTCTAGAGAATAGAAGCCAAGCCCAGGCCTCAGCTGGGGGCTCTGAGCAGCATAAATAGTCCAAGAGCATCCTGACTTCCTAGGATATTCTTTCTTCAGTAATGACTCTTGCCTTCTATCTCCATTTTAAAAGGTATGTGTTTAATTGTATATTAATATTTCCAGTATACATTTTGGAACCTTTAACATATAAAATGAAATGGGAAGAAAACCCTAGTCTTGACTCTCTCTCTCTCTCTCTCTCTCTCTCTCTCTCTCTCTCTCTTTCTCTCTGTCATCTTTTTGAGATAGGGTCTTATTATGCAGTTCAGGCTGCTCTTGAGCTCACTTTGTAGCCCAGGCTGGACTTGAACTCACAATGATCCTCCTTCTTCAGCCTCCCTAGTGCTGGGATTAAAGGCATGAGATATTCTCTCTTCTTCCACAGCCACTTTTTCTGTGGAATATGCTAAGGATGTACATTTTTTACTACCACACTTAAGTACTACATACGTTATACCTTTCTGCTCTCCCCCAAATTAAAAATAAAAAACTCTAATAAGCTTGAGCTTATAGAAACTAACTTCTGATCTGTGCAATTAATTATTAAAAGGATGAAATGCAGGTTGAAGGAATATATTTACAAACTACATGCGTGATAAACAACTGGTATTTAAAGTATATAAAGAACTCAAAATTCAACAGTAAAAAAATCAAACAATCCAATTAAAAAGTGAGCAAGCAAAAATCTCACTAAAGAGAGTATACAAAAGGCAGATAAGCGCATGAAAATATGCTCAACATTATTAGCTATTAGGGAAATGCAAGCTGGGACCACAAGAGGCAGCGCTACTTTCCCATCAGAATGCAATGAAGAACACTGACAGTGCTAAAGGCGAGATGAGATGGACAGGAACGTTACTGACAATGTAAAATGGTATAACGAACTCTGGAAAAATGTGTCAATTTCGTAGAGAAGTAAACATTCAATTACCACATGAGCCAGTGCTTGGACTCTTGGGCATTTATCCAATAGAACATAAGTTTACACACTTGTAACGACTATTAACAGCAGCTTTACTTGTAAAAACCCAAAATATGAAAAAAAAGAAGAAGGTAATTGTCTTTCAGTGTGAATAGCTAAGCAAGCAGTGGTACATGGGTATCTTAAAATACTTCTCAGGAATATAAAGGAACAAACTACTGATACATGACAAGATAGATAAATCTCAAGGACATAAAACTAAATAAAAAAGATAATTCTAAAGGGTCACGTGTTAGCTTTACATTACTACAATGAACTACCTGAGGTAATTAATTTATAAAGAGAAAGTACTTAGCTGGCTCAGAGCTTGGAGATTCAAATTCAAGACTGTGAAGCCCATTGGTTTGGCCTCTGGTGAAGGCAGTAAGTGCCCATCACTGAATAGCATGTCACAGTCAGTGATCCCATCACAAGGCAGGAAGCAGACAGAAAGGAAGAGACCAGGATTGTACCATCCCTTTTGAGGGCATGCCCTCATGACTTGAGGATTACCCACCAGGCACCACTTCTTAATGTTCTACAACACCTGCCAGTGCCTCTACCTTGAGGATCAAGGTTTTTCATATGAACCTTTGGAGGACATTCATTCAAAATATAGTGTTACTTTGTAATTCCTTTATAATGGCAAAGTTATGAAGTGGAGAAGAAATTGATAGCTGCCACTGAGGTGAACTTGGTTATAAAAGGGGAATAGAAGAGACCCTTCTGTGATGGAAAAGTTCTTTATCCTCACACTGGTGATGGATCTATGGGCCTACACCTGATAAAAATGCGCAGAACCAAGCACATAGACTGAATGCATGATGAAGAGTGATGAAATCTGATGAATGTGGACAGGTTGTAGCGATGTCAGCTTTTTGCTTGTGATATTATACTGTAGTTTTGCAAGATGTTATTATTGGGGGAAACTGCTTGAAGGATATACAGGATTATACTGCCATAGAGTGTAACAAAAGACCCAAATTTACTGAAAGAAAAATGATGATAAGTTTAACTGAATAATAATGATAAAAAAGCTGCATGGGGAAAATGCCCAGTGTATAAAAACAAAGGAAAATGTCCTGAAGATATTTTTTTGCAATTCAGTCACGGATCATGGATTAATTTTCCCAACATATGCAGACAAATAAGAGATGTGAATAGTTTGTTTGTAGCAAAAGATAAAAACACTTAAATATTTTAGGTGAAGATAAGAATATCAATTGTGAAAATTAAAGTTATTGTTTCTATCATTACAGCATTTATTTACGTCCCTTCTTTTTGCTTGTTTGGTTGGTTGGTTGGCTTTTGCAGTGTTGAGGTTCAAATCCAGGGCCTGGAACATGCTAAGCAAGCACTCTCCTACTGAGCCACATCCCTAGGATCATGGCTTTTGTCTAAGTATTCAGACAAAAGATCAGAGGTTTGAGACATCACATTAGTGATGGTGTAGGCAGTTCTGGGGGCTGCTGGATGAAATCTAAGTAACAGGAAGGTAAGTAGCAATCTCTCAAAACTACAAATGTGCCATTTCCATTGACTCAACAATTGCACTGTGGGAAATTTATTTAACATATAAAGTTATCCTCATGCGAAAAGATAAACAGAAAAGATCACTTCCAACAGCACTTGTTTGGACAGCAAGAAAATACAATTCACCTACATGCAAATCTGTTGGGGAGCAAATACACGATGGTACATCCATGCAGTGGAATACAAGGAAGTCATAAAATGTGCAAAGAAGCACTTTAGGGACTGATATGAATAACTAGGAAGTAAGAAAAGCAAATTAGGGCAGGGTACACAATAAGCTACCGTTTATAGCTGATGGAGCCACATTTATCTTTGTTTATCTTTGTCTTTGCTTCTAGATGCTTAAAGTACTACAGCAAGCATCTAGGCAACATGACTGACATCCGTGTGCCTTTTAAAGGAGAAATTCTTTGTTGAGGAACGAAAGTGAAAAGGCCATT
This sequence comes from Tympanoctomys barrerae, assembly GCA_002564285.1. Lineage (NCBI taxonomy): Eukaryota > Metazoa > Chordata > Mammalia > Rodentia > Octodontidae > Tympanoctomys > Tympanoctomys barrerae. The sequence continues at coordinate 14,767 of NDGN011370904.1, forward strand.
GGTTTTTCTGTGTATATCGTACATTGTCTTTTGGATGTTACTCTGGGTACCTGAATTGTGCATTCAAAAGTAAGTGGCTGGTTGGGGATGTAGTTCAGCATTATTGTTCTTGCCTAGCATATGTGAAGCTCTGGGTTTGATCCCCAGAGCTACCTAAGTAAATACCTAAATAAATAAATATAATTCATTTTTTTAAAAATGAGAGACACTAAAAACTCCTTTCCTATATATAAATGCTCAGCTCTCTGAGGCTTCTTGCTTTTCATGTGCCCTACAGCCACACTGTCTTCAGAGAAATTAAAAACAGATGAACCTTTGTATGTGACATTCTGTAGGGGTGACTGGTGATGATGCCACTAGTGAGAGCTGCATGGAAGGAGTGGAGTGGTCCTTTCACGTGAAGCAATGCTGTTAGGATGCCTGGTATCTTCTGAAAATACCTTGCTCGGTAGACCTTCCACCGTAACCGTGTTGCCAAGAAAACAAGAGATGTCTCTTCTTTTTCCCTTTCTGCAATTAATCCCGAGTGATCCAATTTCACTAAGTATATTTATGAGATACTGTCTATTAATTTCTTTAACAATGGAATATACAGGCATTTCCAATAGGAATGCTTTCAGATGTCCAGGGTTTCTTTGCCGCCTTTTAACTCCTCTGGCACTGGACCAGAAATTGGTGCAAGTCCAATGGAAAACCTGTATCTTGCATCTAAGATTTGACCAGGTACTCGCATTACTAAGAAGAGTATATTAGTTACTTTTCTCTTGTTGCTGGAACAAAACTACATAACACCCAAAGTTAAGGAAGGAAGGTTTATTTAGCTCGTAGTGTATGGAGGTTTCAGTCTGTAATCAGCTGGCTCCAAAGCACAGTGGCATGACCCAGGGGCGGGGCCCTCTTTCGGGTCCTCCTTTCCAAGATGATGAAAAAAAGAAGGAAAAGGTCGTGCAGAAAAGGGCCGTGGTCATGTGCAGCCTATTCGCTGCACAAACTGTGCCTGGAACATACAAGGATAAGGCCATTAAGAAGTTTGTCATTCAGAACATAGTGGAGGCCGCCATGGTCAGGGAGATTTCCAAAGCGAGTGTCTTCGACGGTTATGTGCTTCCCGAGCTGTACGTGAAGCTGCATTGCTGTGTGAATTGTGCCATTCATAGCCAAGTGGTCAGAAATCGATCTCGTGAAGCCCGCATGGACCGAACTCCTCCACCCTGATTAGACCAGCTGGTGCTGCCCCACGACCTCCACCAAAGCCCATGGAAGGGGAGCTGGGGCTTAATGGACTGAAGAAAACTCTCTTGAGAAAGAAGTGATAAATTGAATGTTATACTTTATACAGCATGTTGAGTATACCTGCCACAGGTGGGTTGGGTTAATTCAACCTACCCAAGTTTACGTTTGTACTCTGAAAATGAATAAAGAAGAACACACTGGAAGGGGATTCAAGAGCATAAAAAAAGAATGAAAAAGGGGAGAGCAAGCTTCTTTTCTTTCCTTAGGTTATAAGCTGGCTACCTGTCCCCTTAAGACAGGTGTAGCACTAATATCATCTGGGTGCCCTCCTCTTGCACAGGCTCAGGATGTTTACAAAGTGAGGACCCTGCCTTCAACCCAGTCACTTAGTTCAACTTGTAAACTTCTCAAGTTGACACATTATATCATCCATTATAAAGAGGAAGGGCAATTCCAAGCCAATAGTTTACTATTACATCATCTGCATGTTCCTTCCTTTGCGGTCTTCCTTCTGCTCAGGACTGTGAAGCTTCTTGGCTAGATGCAACTCCTTCCTGGATTACATTCTGTTATATCCTCTGCTTTGATCTGCAAATACATTCCTAAGAATGCAGTAAATGAGAGGTCACTGTACTTGCTTCCAATGCCAGCAAAGGGAACTGGGTAGAAAGTTCTTTGTAACTCCTTCATATGTACAAACATGTGATTCCATCTGGTTATTCTGTGTTATTTTTTGAGGCATTAGGCAGTTACTGCGTCAGAAACAAGAAGCTGCGATATTCACAGATGTGTTCACAGACGATAGAATGAAATCTGGCCCCAGAGGTCCATGGAACGTTCTGTGTGTATGAGCAATAGGATTAGATGCACAAATCATACTCGAATTTCAGCTCATTTGCCTAATATATTTGAAAATGACTCAATTTATTGCAAACTAAGATTTAGGAAGCTCAGTTTTCAGGTTGACAAATTAGCATTTGTCTGCACATATTTTACTATTTTGCATAATAAATTCCTCCCCATAGTACACAAGCATTTCTGTGTACAACAAAACCAATCTATCTCTCATTCCCTCCTGGTAGCATCGTGTAAATGCCATTGGTTTAGGAGATGCATATTCTTTTCCAAAGGATCTCCTGAAACATGGCTGAGACTTTCATTCCAGCCATTATCAGCTGTTTGTTACTTTGCTTCCAAAATCTCATTCATAAAAGAAAATTAGAAAAAGAAAAGTTGAGTCACAGGGAAGAACACAGTGCTGATGAAATGGATACTCCTCATTCTGGTTAACTAGTCATATCACCTAGAATTGCAAAACAGACAAAAGAAAGAATTAAAAACGGGATTTAACAACAGAGAAAACATTGACTCATTTGCCTGAGAAATCCACAGGTACTCTTGGCTTTAGATATTTTTTGACCCATACTGCATTGTTCAATAATCTCACTATATGCAATTTTCTTCTCCAAGTTTGGCTGCTCCTTTTATTCAAAAGTGGCTTGTAGAAATTTCAAAGGCTAAGCAGTGTCAGCAAGACAAGCCAGCCATATCTTTCTCAGCAAAAATCCTAGGTATTACTCAAACTGGATTGACTAAGCTCATATGTCCAACCTTGAGCACTGGCCGAGCAAACAGACTCACAGACTGGTTTTGTGCTACACCTCTAGAACTAAGGTAGAATTAGCTTTCCTAGAATAATCTTCCTCTCCAAGAAGAGTTGGCACTCTTAGGAAGAGAAAATCACCCTGAAGATATGGGTGGAAGGTGAGCAAGAGAGCTAGCAAAATATTTTCTCCAGTAAAAGAGGTAAATCTGAGCTGGAGAGAAAGTTGACTCATGTAAGATTTTTCAAGCTATATATATATTTTTTTTAAATCCTATACTGTAGTTTTATTTCTTCTACTTATGTGCAGTAACTTAATTTAGCTCTCAAACTACTGACAGGTACCCCCTTGAGTGAACAGATATGAATGATTGGCAATTAGCCTCTCAATTATATGTACTCATGCTGATTTTTTTTTTAAACCAGGGGCTTTGAAGGAGTTTATTCTTTGAAGGCAGGCACACCCAACCATTTGTGAAGGTTAGCTTATTCTGTGTGTTCCCAAGCTTGAGGTCATAGAGGTGGGAGTGGAAACGCCTGGCAATTAGAGCCTTGAGTGGAGGAAGAAAGAGGGATGCTGTTTACAACCCTTCTAACCTGTGAAAGTGAGCAAAATAAGGAGCACTCCTTGGAAAGCTGGGTAACGCAGGCCCTGGCTAAGAAAGCCAGTGATAGAGACTGGTTAAGAACAACAGGGCTGTATCTAAGTACTTGAGAGTTTTCTGAGCATGAATAGCCATCTTCAGCAATATAAACATGATCTTGTGAGGTGTTTGTATTGTCGTTCACAGGGGAAACTTTACCTTGAAAATAGCAACAGAGATGGTACTTGGCTGGATGGACTGAGCCTTCCTGCCAGAGAACTTGGATGACTTTACAATGAAGGCCTGAGCAGAAATCGCAAGGGTACATGTCAATCTCCTCCTGACTCACAGCAGACATAGCTAACAAATCAATACTTGCTTTTCTGGTAATCCTGGAAATGACTTCATGATCTGGTTTCTTTCTGTTTTTAATATTTTTATTAGCACTTCTTTTTTTCTTGAGACAAGGTCCTATCACTATAGTTCAGATTAGCCTTGAATTCACTACGCAGCCTAGGCTGGCCTGGAATTCAAAGCAATCCTCCTGCCTCAGCCTTTTCAGGGCTGGTATTACTAGAACAAGCTTTTTATTAAAATTAATTTTATTGGCATATTTAACATATACACAATGATAACATTCATCATAGGCAATTTGTAACTATACATGAGGTACCTTGCTTGTTTTCTTGCATTCCTCTCCACTTCCTTCAACCCCTTTCCCTGACTTATTTATGAAAACATTGTTTCTTCTTCCTGTTTGCTCTTTTTACAATTTTTCCTTCCTTCCTTTTTTTCTCCCCCTCCTAGTTCCTCTTCCCATTTGGACATTTTCTTCCTATTGCACAATATCTATTATACACTTTGGTCCTTATTTAACCTTTCTGTTTCACACAGCACAAAAATAATGTGATATTTAAATGTGTGTGTCCAAGTTATTTCACTTATGAGTACGGTCTCAAGGTAGATCCATTTACCTAGAAATGTCTCAAGTTTAGCTTTCTTTATGGGACAACAGTACTCATTCATATATCTATATCTAATCTATATCTATATCTATATAAATGTATAACTTGGGTTGTACCTAAGTGTCTGTTACCAAGCAGTATCAGCATGTGTCTGTTACCCACGTTTACATTCCCTATGGAGAATAGGTATATAATACATTTTAATTCCTTCTCTTCCCTTTTCCCTTCCCTCCTCATCCCTTCATCTATCTCTTGGTCTCCTTCATTATTTGGTACACATTTGCAATCCATGCCATTTGAACTCCTTATGTATGGTAGGCACATGTACATAAAACATCTAATTCACTTTCTTCAACGACTTTTCTTACCTTCCTTCCATCTCTTGATCTCATTTCCCTTTGAGGACAATTTCCTTACTTCCTTTTATTTTGCACCTTATTTATATTTTTAGATCTCTTGCACCAAAGAGCCATGTGCTATTTAAGCTTATATGCCTGATTTATTTCATTTACCATTACAATCTCAAAGTACATCAATTTTCTTACAAATGAATGACTCAACTTATCTCTCTTTATGACAGAGCAGTAATTCATTGTGTATATATATCACATTTTTATCCATTCATCTTTTGAGAAAAATACAGGCCACTTCCAAGATTATAAACTGCACTGCTATAAATATGGCTATGTATGTGTCACTATAATATTATTTGTTCAGTTTTTTCAGGAACAATCAAAGGGGAAATAACTGGATTGAATGGGACTTCTATTTTCAGTTTTGTTTTTTTTTTTTTTTTTTTTTTTT
>NDGN011370933.1:0-11482 GCA_002564285.1 Tympanoctomys barrerae
GAACTCAGGTCCTTGTGCTTGCCAGGCAAGCACTTATTCTACTGAGCCATCTCCCCGGCCCAAAGGCATTCATTTTAAAAAATTCTGTTGTGTGTGTGTGTTTTTTTAAATCTTTTGTTTATTTATTTGGTACAGGGTCTCACTACGCAGCTCAGACTCATAGAGATCCTCCTGTCTTAGCCTCCCCAGCACTAGGATTACAGGCATGCGTCTCCATACCTGGTTTTAGCAGTGAGCTCAGTGTGTCTGGTGGCAGGGCTGGTGCAGCATGTGGCCCTGGGGATTGAACCTGGGTCCTTGCACTTGCCAGGCAGGAGCTTAGATCATCAAGTTATCTCCCCAGCCCATGTATGTTTTTATTCTTATTTAAAAATACCCCATGGACAATTGTCAACATCAGTACATATAGAATCATTATTTCTGCAGCTATGTGATACTTTATTGAAATGGCACCAAAGTTTATTTAACCTTTCCCCAACTGAGAGACATTCTAATTGTTTTATATAAAGAGATAATAGGAAAATAGCCAGATAGACAGACATAGATTTGACTCTAATGGAGAACTTAAAGTAGTAGCCATTTTAATGAGAGATGCAATGACCACCTATTCCACTATTTCTCAGTGTTGGCATTACCATCCTCCCCCCACCCCCCGTATTTCGGGCAAGGTCTACAGGGCCTACAGGGTCTCACTATGTAGACTGGACTCATAGTGATTCTCCTGTTTTCAGCCTCCCAAGTGCTGGAATTATAAGTGCAGGCCACCATGCCCAGTCTCGATTGCTGGCTCAGTGCGCCCCAGGGACTGGGTCAGTACTGCACGCCAGGAATCAAACCCCAGCCACTGCGCTCTGCCTAAGCAGACACTTTAGTCCACTGAGCTATCAGACCGGCCCGGCATTACTATTAACTGGGGCTGGATGAGCCTTGGTTGTACAGGGCTATGCGTGAACTATGTGTTGTTTAGCAATGACCTTGCCCCTCTGTTCTCCAGATAACAGTAGCTCCTCTCTCCCCTAGTTGTAACATATGGAAATGTCTGCAGATTTTGCCACATGTCCTGCCAGGTCCAAGTTGACACTGCAGGAGAACCTCTCCTCTACTTACTTACTAAAGTAAGTAGAAAACCCCAATCTCTCCCGCAGAGGCCAAGAGAAATGGAAACAGAAGCATTTTCAAGATGATGGCCACTTGAGGAAAGTACTTCAGAGCCACATTAGACTTCATTAACTCCTTTCCTAGGTCTGGATGGGGCTTCTGAGGAAAATCTGAGAACTGACTCTTCACAAAGAATCACAGGTGGGTGCGGGCAGATTTAGTGCATCCACTAAAGACCTCTTGAGTTGATCTCCTTTCAAAAGTCATGCCTCAGATTATAGAGGGATGGATGGAAGAACATGCGATGCGTGTTGTGAAGTGACCTTAGAGATGGAAACAACATTGTCATTTTGACAGGCCAGTACACTTTATAGGGTTATATGTCAGGGAACCCCCGTGGTCTCTCTATCCCTCCCACAACATATTTCACAATAAATATATTGTGAAAATATATTTCATATATTTCATTATAATGGTGTTGGGACACAGAGTAGGGAAGGGCTTCCAAATTCTAAATGAAGCCTAAACTGAAGCCTTAAGTATATCCCTTTGGCCACATTTAATATCCCAGCAGAACCTGCTGGGAAAAATTAAACAAAACCCAAAAGAGTGCATTGTGGGGCTGAAACAGGCCAAGGGAATTACGAAAATAGATCCGAGGCTCCCAAGTTAGCTGAGCTCAACTTGAGATTCAAATACTGACAGCAGGCTGAAGAATTCCCAGGGTCTGTGCTTTCTGGGGTAGTAAAAACATAGCCACAGTAAAAGCAAAGTAAAAAACAAAACAAAGCCAGAAAACAGGACTAAAAATGAAATAAAACCAAATTGTAAAAACAAAAACAGAGGGAGATGGGAAAGAATGGGAGAAACAAATTTTGGGGAAGATTATACCGACAACGAGAAGGACTTAAGTCACTTATTCCTTCAAAAACATCACAAGCACCTACTATGTGCCAGCTCCGACCTAATTCCTCTAATCCAGTGGAGGAGAAAGACAGACAAGGGAAAGACAGGGGACGCTCTTGACCAGGGGACACCAGGCGGTGTCGATGTCTGGAGAGGCTTTTGTTTTTCACAGCTTGGGAAGAGGATGGATCTAGCTGGTAGGGAACAGAGGTTCTGCTAAACACAAAACAGACGCAGGACAGCCCCTCAGCAGAGAATCAGTGAGTCCTTACCAGGGCTGAGAAGTCTTGTTTTAGACAAACTTTTCAACACAATGTATTAAAAACACAGAGGTGGCATCCGGCTTAGAGACAGCCGCAAAGCCTGCAGGGAGTTCTGGCTGGTCTGCACAGTGGGCAGAAGATTGGCGCTGGCTCAGGGAGATGTAGCGTGAGTGAGGTGAGAGGGAGGGCTTTGAAGAACATGAAGCTCTGGGCCAGGGTTTGCTGCTGTGGGCTCAGTCCACACAGCGTACATGATAGCAACACACAGACACACATTATCACAGTGTTTCAGATATCTAGAGACAGCAGCCCAGAACGCTGAACCACACCCCCTTCATTCCATCCCAGAGGAGCTGTTCTAATCTGCATTCTCCAGCAGACATCTGTGCCCACGTCTCATTGGGCAGACCTGAGTCACATGGCTAGGCATAGCCAATCACGGGCAGAGGGCATAGTTCACTCAACCTCTCCCTCCGGGCTAAGCATCTGGTCAACCAAGCAAGATCAGCTCTGTAGGCCCAGAAGGAAAGCAAAGAGCTGTCTGCTGAGCTACGAGAGGCACCCAACATACCTGGCTGGGCCACACACTCAGATATTCTAGGTAGCTACGCCAGTGATGGCTGGCCCCCAAATGCCAGCTGTCATTATTGGTGAAGCGTGGAGATACCAGGAACCGTGGCACACACTTAAGGTGACCCAGTTCCATCCTGCCCTTCACTACCCTGCCTCTGCTGACATCAGCACTCTACCTGTTGTCCCCGAAAAGCTCCCTGCCACCTTGGAGTCGACGTATAACTGCCCCTTGTGTTTTGGGTGCTTATTTTCTCTCCCATTTTCAGTTTTCTGTATAAATGACACATCATCACCACTGCCAACACCACCGCCTTATGCGGTGCCTAATGCCACCACTGCCAACACCACCGCCTTACTTTTCTTGTTGCTGAAGCAAAATCTTCAACATTCAACATTAAAGGAGGGAAGATTTATTTGGTTCACAGTTCATAGAGGCTTCAGTCCTTAATCAGCTGTCTCCTATGCAAGGTGGCTTGGCAGACGGCCATCAGAGAAGAGAACAGTCCACAGCACCCACAAGACAACAAAAGCAACAAGAGACCTTAAGAGTGTCTTGCTGCCCCTTTTATACCATCCACAATAATGGTATTAGGGTGGTGCCATCTTTGCTACTCTCCTGTTCCTTCTCAGCAATCAAGATCTCCTCTAGGCTATCTTTACAGCTTACAGCTTTCCCAGAGCTTCTTTGCTATCCAGCCTAAACATGTTTTAAGTCATTCTGTTGGACTCTTTGCTTTTGATTCTCAGCATAGATTGGCTAAATGCCTCCATGCCACCACCTCAACATTAGACCACCTTAACATTTCTTCTGCCAGATTAATTAGTCTATCACCTTTAATCTCAATCTCAGGCAGTCTCTGGACAAGAGCAAAATACAGACAAACACATTGTCTGCAGTCCAGCAGCCAGTGCAGCCCTCCTTCTCAGCGGAAACCTCCTGAGCCTGGTCTTTACCAGCTTTCTGGTCTTCTGAGGGCTGACTAGACTCTCCCATCAAGTACTACCTAAGGTGTGCCAGCTCTGGTTTTTCAACTGGCATGTCACACCTTTCCTAACTCCTCCTTCCTCAAGCTAGTTCCATAGGATTTTGACCCATATGGCTAGGTAATGTCATAGCAATGACCTCACCTCTGGCACCACATCCCGTCTTAGTTACTTTTCTTATTACTGAGACAAAATACCCGAAGCCCAGCATTAAAGGAGGAAAGGTTTATCTGGTTCACAGTTTGTAGAGTCAGTCCATAATAGGCTAGCTCCAAGGCAGGGTGGCTTGACATAGGGGCATCACAGAGGAGAAACAGCTCACGGCACCCACAAGACAGCAAAAGCAATAAAGAGACCTTGGCAATGTCTTGCTGCCTCTTTTATTTTATCCAGATTACTGAGATTAGGGTGACACCAAACTAATCAGTGGATTTAGTAATCATACATCCTTAATCCCAGCATCACACAGTGTACATTCAGCCACCTCTGAAAAAGCCCTACGATTATATGGGGCTTTGGAGGTACATCTAGATACAAAGCACAACAACCACACTCCCTGGATTCCCTTTCCCTGAACTCTAGCATTTACTACCACTTACTACCACGGTAGTTAACAGCTGAGCATTTAGCTGAATGAGGCTTACTGTTCTCTATAGACCCTGAGTAAGAGCCACAAGCCACACGTGGCTTAAAACATGGCTAGTCCACAACGTACCCAGATCGTAAAGGCTTTGTATGAAAAAGGGAAAACATACGTTAATGACCCTAAAAAATATTGCATATATATCAAAATGGTGATATCTTGATTTATTGTATTAAACAGAAAAAATTTGTTTTACATCTTTGAATGTGGCTACTGGAACATCTAAATCACATGTGTCTTCCATTTGTAACACATGTTTCATCTTCATTACATACAGATGCTGGCGACCTGCAAATGGCTCCACAAGGACAGAGATTATAACAGATTGTTCCTACTCTGCCCCTAGTGCCCGGAACAGTGCCTGGCACAGAGTATGCACTGAGTAAATACTTGTTGGGAGAATAAATGAATGAATGAAATGAGCAAATATAGTTTAAAAGACTGTAAGAGGCTGCCCTGTTCCTATTCTGGTTGTCAAGAACACACACGGAACGATCAAGTGCTCCAAACAGTCCTGGAATTACAGTTCTTTCACTTGCCTAATCCCACCCTACACGGGTGCCAGGTAGCAGACACTGGATTCTGCAAACACAGCCAGCTTCCTCGCCCTCTTAGCTAACTCCACACCCCGAGGAGAAGACAAGGCTTGAGAGAAACGTGTGCAGCGGCCAGGTAGCCAGAGCTCCCTGAAAAGTCAACAGATGGTGGCTTGGGAAGTTTATCAACCTTGACTGGACAAACACGTTCTAGAAAGGGGCACTCGTACTTGTAGTGCCTGGCCCAGTGGGCGGGAGCCAAGGCAGGCAAGGCTGTGCCAAGCCTGGCGAAGTCAGGGGCCAAGTCTCAGAGCATCTGGGAGGCCAAACAAGCCTGGGCCCAAACCAGCCAGGTGGGGTCACCTGTCTCCATCCCTTGCCAAGAAAAACAGCTTTCCACAATGGGGAGAGGGAACGGGAGGTCAGAGCCGAGAGCTGTGAGGCTTGGGGACCCAGGCTCTGAAGTGGGACCCACACCTGGGGGCTGCGGCTTCCTAGCACTTAGAGGGCTAAGGGTGGGCTGGGTCCTGCTGAGCTCTGTGATTCTGATGTTTCCCCAGGCATAGAGGTCTGATGTAGAGGTCCACTACAGAGGTCAGAGAGAGGATTAAGAGTTTGGGGGGCCACAAAGAAACCCAATTTAGTGCCTTTGCCCCTCTGAAACCTCTGCTGCTGCTTGGGAGCCTATCAGCCAGGGTTGGAACTGAGCCTGGGAACTCAGGCTCCTGTCTGCTGCTGCAGGTAGGCTCAGCCCTAAATAGCGAAGCAGAGTCTCTGACACTGGGCACAACTGATACCCAGTTGGCATCCAAGGGGAAGGGCCAGAGGCTCTGCCATCTGCCCACCAGCTCAGTGCACCTGGGCCCAACTCTGCTGCCTACTCTCTGCAGATGACCCCACTCTCTCCTCCTGCCCAGCACTGGCAGCCCCCTGCATGAAGCCAGCCCCTAACTTTAGGTGTTAACTCATTAGATCATCACACTGACCCTCAGTCACTTAGGATCCCCTGAAATCCAGGCATGGTGGCTCCCATGAAGCCACCACAGACACTGCAGCACACAGCGGAGCCAGCAACGCAACTTGGTGACAGTTACGACCCTGGGCAAAAAACATATCCTTTCCGGGCCTCAGTTGCCTCATGTGTGATATGGGGTCAACAGCATCTCCCAGCAGGATCACTGTAAGGGTGTAAAATCAGTTGGTGTCTGGAAGTGTTCTGCAAACTCTAGTGAAGAGCAAGTGTTAAAGCCAGAGCCCTTGCCCCGGGTCTTGTGATGCCCGCGTCCCAGGAATAGCGATGAGTGAGGAGGGATGAGGGAGGAGAGGAAAGCAACACAGGAGTTTTAAGCTTTCAGCCTTCCAGCTCCGCAGTGTCTTGAAGGAATACGCATCTGGCCTCTGTGTGCCTGCTGTCACTGGGCTCTCTCTGCCCTCCCCATTACAGCCTCTAAAGGCTTCCCTGCCCCCTCCCCAGACCTGCCCCCGAAGCTCCTACAGAGAGACTTTTAAACTTAAATCTGACCTTGTTCTGCCCCCACTAAAATCTCTTTAATGGCTCCCCACTGCCATTGGGCTAAATTCCAAACTTTCACAGGGACTAAAAACAGTGGCTTTCAAATTCTTTTGACCAAGACTCACCGTAAGAAACCTATTTTACAACGTAGCACAGTGGACCCCTTTATCAAACTTGAAATAAAAGTTTAAATAAACCACACTGACCTTGCATGCAACACAGGCTGGTGTTTTCTGTTCCATTCTCCCTGCCACCCCAACACGGCTACAGCCTACCAAACTGACCTCACGGCCCGCTGTGTATTGAGACTACAGTCTGAACCACACAGCGAAAGAGCTCGGCTCACACCGAACTCTGCATCGCATTCGCCCAGCCACTGGGCCTTTGCACATGCCTCCTCTTCAGCTGTACACTGTCCCTGCTGCTCCCTTTGGCTTAGCCACAGACACCTCCTCAGGAAGCCACCTGCCAAGGTTGAGAACCGGCTCACCACCATGCCTGATCACCTCCGGCCTCTCTCTGCACATGAGAACCATCTGGGGACTTAAATGAACACCAACGCCTAGGGCTCCAGTTCTAAGCACTCCAGCTAGACGCATCTGAGTGTGAGACCTGAGCATCAGCATTCAAGACAATTCCCACGAGCGTGGAGAAGCCCAGGTCTAGCACATCATCCTGGTTTATTTCCCTCACGGCACCAAATCTAAACTCATCTTATGTATTTTTTGTTCCTGTTCTGCTGCTGCTGGAATCTCAGCCCATGAGCTCAGGGACCTTGGGATTCTGCTTGTTCCTGGCATGGCCCCTTGCCTGTCATAAGTGTGTGACCTCTTTCTTTCTCCAAGGACTGAACGATGGCTGCAGCTATTCTACCCTGGGTTAGGGCTCAGTTCTGAGGACACAGAGACACATAGAAACCCAGCTCTCACCTAGGGAAGATGAGCGAGGACACAGTGGGTGTGGACCTCCCAGAAGCAGACACCGAGGAAGGATCCTACGCAAGTGGCTTATCTGAGAGGTAATCCTAAGAAATGGCCAGGGTGCTCTTCCTGTGAACGGCCTGAGGTGACCCATGAAAATGATTTCGCTATTCTCTCAATCCAGAAAACCCCATAAAATCACACAAATCAAGAGGCTCAAATCTTCGTGTTCACTTTAAGAACACGCGTGAAACTGCCCAGGCCATCAGGGGCATGCATATCCAAAAGGCCACCAAGTATCTGAAGGATGTTACGTTAAAGAAGCAATGTGTACCATTCCGGTGTTTCAATGGTGGAGTTGGTAGGTGTCCCCAGGCCAAACAATGGGGGGGGGGGCTGGACACAGGGTTGGTGGCCCAAAAAGAGTGCAGAATTTTTGCTGCACATGCTTGAAAATGCAGAGAGTAATGCTGAGCCTAAGGGTTTAAAAGTAGATTCTCTGGTTACTGAACACATCCAGGTGAATAAAGCACCCAAGATGTGCCGCCGTACTTATAGAGCACATGGTTTGATTAACCCATCCATGAGCTCCCCTGCCATATTGAGATGATCCTTACTGAAAAGGAACAAATTGTTCCTAAACCAGAAGAGGAAGTTGCACAGAAGAAAAAGATATTCCAGAAGAAACTTAAGAAACACAAACTTATGGCACAGGAATAAATTAAACATAAAATAAATGCAAATAAAATTAATGGTGTTGACTATTAGTAAAGAAAAAAATAGTACTGTCCAGGGGGCTGGACTGAGCAAGTGTGACACTACCCACCTCTGCACTAGCATGGACTTCAGGAGCCTAGTCCCGCGACCTTACAGGGCCTTGGCTCCCTTGCTCATCAGAGGGAACCAGAAAGGGCTCCAGTCTATAGGGTTTGGGGGAGGATTTAATAAGTAATGCAGGTAAATAAAGCACTCTATACTGTTTCTTGTATTCAGTAAACACAGTGGTAAATCCTAGCAATTTTGTTATTAGTCTCTGGAATCAGAATGGCCTGAGGTTTAATCCAGCGCCTCCCCTTACTTGTTCTGTCCCATGGCCCAATCTCATCCACATCTCCTGCCCTCTGACCTGGGGAGAAAGCCTGGCCTGCTTCCTGCAGCTAGAGAGGTCCTTGCAAAAGTCACCTACTTGCAATCCTTTCCCTGCAACCTCTTCTTGAGATTTCAGTGGCAAAGAAAAACCCAACATCCCTTTCCCCCAACAAAGAGTTCTGTGCCACGGCTGACAGACTCTGAGGAAAGGGAAACACTGCGTGTGCAGTGACAGATGCAACTGCAGTCAGAAAGGGCTGCGTGGCTTGGCCAGGTCCTGTTTGCGCATTCTGATTCATGCCTTCCACTTTTCCCTCCAATTTCCCGAGCATCTATCTACTCTGTTTTGGGCTGGGAGGGACACACAAGGGTCCCTCAGGGGAAAACTCTTTCCTATTTGTTTCATGCTACCTTCGTCACAACAGCCACAAGTGACACACTACAAACATGGACTGTTTTTCATAATTACAGAAAATGGGCTCAACTCTGCAAAATCAAGAAAAGTTTATTGTAACTGCAAGGTTTGTCTTCCTGCCTAACTCCTCCTTTGTGGCAGGGAGCTGGCTAGAGCTGAAGGATTTTTCCAGCATGGCTGAGCTTGGCGTTTCTCTCCGAGAACAGGGAGAGAGCCTGTGGAAGATGCTGGGTGAGGAATAATTTTGGGGACCTGTATCTAGACAGCAGAGGGGCAAGGCATGGTCCAAGGATTCCACTAGCAGACTACTGTTCTTTGTTTAGCATTCCAACACTATACTCAGGGTATGGCAGTGAGAATGGTGCTACAGTACATGGGGAGTGACTTCAGGGTCATGTGACAAAGCTAGTGACCAACCAGGACCCAGAAGGTGAGCAACTGGAGGGTGACCAGGGAGACTGGGATTTCTAGCAGGGCACACACCCATCACGAGGAAGGGTGGCAGTCAGAGGAAGGAACTGGGTTTGGGGCAAGGTGTCCATTGAGTTGCTAAGTACTTTATAAGAAAGCCCCAGTACCTTCTTGGTATATTGTTTTTCTGTAGCTGCTATCTCAAAGTACCACAGGTTTGATAGTGTAATAGCAGAAAGTCACTCTTTTTAAGTGCAGGAGACCAGAAGCTCAAAGTCAGTGTCCCTGGGCCAAAGCCAAGGTGTCCCCAGAGCTGGGCTCTCTCCAGACTCTCAGAATTTTCCCTCACCTCTTCTAACCTAAAAACACCTGTGACTGCAGTATTTGGGGACAAACTGGATAACCCTAGGTAGTCTCATTTTAAGATCTGTAACTTCAGGGCTGGGGAGATGGCTCAGTGGAATAAGTGCTTCCTTGGCAAGGGCAAGGGCCTGAGTTCAATCCCCGGTTCTGAAAAAAAAAAAAAAAAAAAAAAAGATCTGTAACTTCATCATAGCTTCAAAATCTCTGCTTCATATGGTACCATTTACAATTTTCAGTGAAAAGAATCTGTTACTTTTGGCAGTGTTGTTTTACTCTGCCATGCTTGGTGCTGGGTAATTTTTATAGTGATATTCTAACAAGTTTGGACAATCATAGGCTGGCAAGCTGATCAGTGATTAGAAACCGTAAAGAAGGAGGCAGCAATAGTTATCTCGGGGGTGCAGCGCCAACAGGAGAGCCTGTGAGCATCACCTCACAGCACTGTAGAACAGCACAAAATGATTGCTTCCTAAACGCCAGACTTTATGGTACCTGCTTCAGCTGAGTTAAACCATATGATTCTAGAGGTCAAGATTTTGTGCGCATCAAAATCCAACGCTCATTTTCCTGGACACGGATGGAGACTGCATTTCCCGGCCTCTCTTGCAATAAGGGGAAGCCAGTGACTGTAGCGTGGACAGCGAACCACGAGCCAAACTAATGCGCACAGTGTAGGCCTGGGCCACTCAGACCTCTCTCTTGGCAGCTACTGCTGGCTGAATTTACCTCTGAGATGCTAGAGGGAGCAGGGGCCTGGGTCCCCAGTGGACCACAGGGAAGACCCCGGTCCACCAGGAGCACTGGCACTGAGCTTTGCGTGTGAAATCAGTGTGACTGTGCCCAAGTCTACACGCTGTGCTATATCATTAAGGCAGCTAACATTGCGTTAGCCAAGGTAGGGCGTTTCTTGGGTGGATGGAATTACACGTAGCTTTTGAAACTATAAGTTAGGGTTTTACCATTTGCCTTGGAAGCAATTCCGGGAATATCACGGAGGGAAAAAATAAGATGTTGAGCATATATTATGAAAAAAAAAAATCAAGCGATTCTTCCTGCCTTTTTTTTCTCTTGCCTAAAAATACCCCAAACCAAACATAGCACGAAACCCAAATATACCTGCTTAGAAACAGAGGAGCATAGAGAAATGTGGCATACAGAAATGTCAGGGGCGGGCAAGCGGCCAAGAGGCACAGCTGCGCCACTGCCTGATTTGGTAAGTGAAGCTTCACGGGAACACAGCCAGATCCCTTCTTTGTCCATGGCTGCTTTTGTGTTATGATGACAAGTTGAGTAGTTCCAGTGGACACTCCGCGATGCACAAGTCCTTAGGTATGTACTGTCTGGCTCTCTACAGAAGAAGCAGGCCAATCCCAAACCCTGTACTAGGTGATCAGCTCAGGAAAAACCAAAGCCCATGCCACATCCGCCATGTGCAGTACTGTGAGTAACACAGCGAATCAGATCTAGATGTACTAACAGGGAAGGCCGGCCCTCCTTCCTTCCCTCCCTCCTTTTCTATACTTACGACAGAAACCAGGACCTCGCGCGTGCTAGGCAAGCACTCTACCACGAGCTACATCCCTAGCCCTGTTTACTTTACTTTGAGACAGGGTTTCACTAGGTTATCCAGGCTAGCTCTGCACTTCAGATCTCCCTACTCCAGCCTCCCCAGCAGCTCGGACTGCAGGCACGTACCACGCGTCACACTTTTGTAAAAGGAAAGCTGCAGTAGTCTGTTATTCAAACACATCAGTAAGGCTGTGCGCAG
>NDGN011370935.1:0-11118 GCA_002564285.1 Tympanoctomys barrerae
GATTGAACTCAGGCCCTTGCGCTTACCAGGGAAGCACTTATTCCACTGAACCATCTCCCCAGCTTATAATTTTTTTCCTTTGGCCCACTCAGCCCACCTTGAGGGCAGGGCGGGCATGGCATGTGGTGCTGAGGATTGAACGCGGTCTCCTGAGCCTGCCTAAGCTTACCTAGGCAGGTGCTTTAGATCGCTGAGCTATCTCTCCGCCCTGCCCCCAAAGTGTTTCAACTCTGTTCTTTGCCAACTTTATCCTCCATAGGCCTTCTAAATAAATAAATAAAGCCCGCCCGAGCTGAACTTCACCATGTGCACTACTGACCCATCGTTAATGTTGGTGCTCTCTGGACAGGACTGGCTCTGGCTCAATCAAGAACGGTGCACATTCCAAGATCAGGCTTGATNCCATCACTTCTCGCTCACTTAATCTCAGCACTTGGGAAAACCTTGCTTCTCAGGCAGCAGAAATCCTGTCTGGATCTCTTCAGGCTCGGGGTCCTTTCTAGGAGCGGAAATTCAAGCTGTCCCCACCTGAATGTGCCTCTGCCAGCCCGCCAGCGCGTGAATGTTTTGGTCTTTGGGCCCCTGTCCCTTTGTGTGCTCCAGTGTGTGTGTGTGTGTGTGTGTGTGTGTGTGTGTCTGTCTGTCTGTCTGTTACTGGGGACTGAATCCAGGGCTTCCACACTGACCTTCAGCTCCAGCCCTTTTTATTTTGAGACAGGGTCAAATCGAATCACTTAGTTCCCCGGGTGGGCTCAACTGTGTGACCCCCCCCTGCCTTAGGCTCCCACAGGGCTGGGATTTGAGTCCTATGCCCCTGCACCCAGATCCTTTACTCTCTTAAAAGTAAGGACTCCGGCACCAGGCATGGTGAGCCACACCAATAATCACAGCACTCTAGGAGCCCAAAGCAGGAAGTTTCCAAGTTGAAGCCCGGGCTGGGCAGTTTATTAACTTAGATTCAGTGTCAAAATTTAAAATGGGCTGGGGATGTAAGTTAACGTGAAGGCCATGGCTTCAACCTCCAGTACCACGAAAATAAAAATAATAAAAATGAAGGACCCCCGTTCAAGAAATGTCAATTTAAACAACACTGAGACACTATCTCACCCCAGAAGACATGGTTATCAACAAGAAAACAACCAATAACAAATGCTGGAGGGGCTGTGGGGGAAAAGGAACCCTTCTTGCTGTTGGTGGGAGTGCAGACTGGCACACCCACCATGGAAATCAGTGTACAGCTTCCTCAAAAGCGAGCCTTGGAGGTTTCACTTAACCCAGCTATTTCCCCCTTAGGTGTCTTTCAAAAAGAACTGAAAATGCCATCCACAGCGATATATGTCCGCCGTGTTTATAGCAGTGCGATTTGCATAGCTAAACTTGGAAACAACCCGAATGCCCATCACTGAGGAATGGATAAAATGAAGTGGTATTTTTATACAATGGAGTATTACTCAGCTGTAAAGAAAGATAAACTTGAGGCTTTTAAAGGTAAGTGGATGCAACTAAAAGCCATATTTATAAGTAAAATAAATCAGACTCACATGTGTATGCATCATATTGTCTCCCTAGTGTAAGAACCTGAAAGAAGGGCTGGCCAGATAGCTCAGTGGACTGAAGTGCCTGCTCAGGCAGAGTGCAGTGGCTGGGGTTCAATACCTGGCGTGCTGTGTCAGCCCAGCTGAGACAGCGAGAGATTGAGATTGGGCCTGGTGGCACGTGCCTGTAATCCCAGCACTTGGGAGGCTGAAAACAGGAGGATCACTAGTCCAGTCTAAGTAGTGAGACCCTGTAGACCCTGTATTAAATACATTTTAAAAAAGAACCTGCAAGAAAAAATAAAATATGAAAGGTACAATAGATAGAGTAAAATGGAAAGAAACTGGACATAAGGAATAAAGAATTAAGATGAGGGAAAGGAGAAAAGATAGGAAAAAAAGGAAGGGGAAAACAGTGTAAGAATATAAGAGAGCAGAGGTGATTGTACTGCTGACTTCTTCAGGTTTTCAAAGGTAGCAGTTAATGTTTACAATTTTTTCTTTGACCAACACTGTAGGCTAATATCTGTAATCTGAGCAGCTTCATTGAGGACAGCAATGTGCAGTCTGGCAAAGCAGTCGGATACCTTTCATCTTGTTCTTTTAAATGTGTACCATCTCTAATGTCTCATCTAGTATTTTTATACTCTTTTCAAAATAAATAAAAAGTAAAAAGGGCAAGGAAAAAATTAAGGTTTAGTGAAAGGAAGAGCTAATGTTTAATTGTTTGATCGATCTTGCATGCCTACGCCTGGTAACCGAAAAACAACTTTGATGAAAACAGCACATAATATAACAGCCACTGTTAAATTTATTCTTATTTTGAAATTCTGTACCATTTTTTTGTTTGTTTTATGTCGCTTTGTTTTTGTCTTTGTTCTTGTGATTTGTTTGGGTTTTTTTTTCCTCTTTGAAAAAAAAATTAAGGACCCCAAAGAACTTGGGTTTACATAAGTAATCTCTAGGGCCGGCCAAATAGCTCAGTAGATTAAAGCGCCTGCAAGCAGGGCCAGGGGCCAGGGGTTCGATCCCCAGGCCTGCCGTTGGGGGTGCGCTGAGACAGCAATTGACACTGGGCGTGGTGGCGTGTGCCTATAATCCCAGCTCTTGGGAGGCTGTAAACAGGTGGACCATTATGAGTCTGATCTAGTAGTGAGACCCTGAACACCCTGTAGATCCTTCCCTAAAATATAAAAAGATAATAATAAGATAATTGATATCTAACAATATTTACCATATTAAAATAAAAACAGGCATTTACAAAACATTTATTAAGGAGAACAAGGGAGGAGGAGGGGGAAAGGAAGTATGGAAGAAGAAAAAATAGAAGGAAAAAATGGGAACAAAGCTTTTGTAAATAAGGGGGAAAGAAGGGTTGCAGAGGGGAGGGGCGTAGAGGGATGAAGAGTCAAGTTATATCATGCAAGTGCACACGCCCTGTGATCAGTGTGATCACATGTGTATCTAAAATGTGCCAGGCCAAGGAGGTAGCTCAGCAGTCTAAGCGCCTGCCTGGCAAGCGCACGGACCCAGGTTCAGCCCCCGGTAGCTACCACATGCCGTGCTGCCCCTGTCGCCCTGGGTGTGCTGAGCTGGCCCCAAGACCAGGTGTGGTGGCGCAGGCCAGTGATCTGAGTGCTCCGGAGGCTGAGACAGGATGATCACCTTGAGTCCGAGCTGCATAGTGAGACGCTGTACCAAATAAATAAATAAATAAATAAATACTTTTATGTGCCAATAAAGTTAATATAAGCAAAATTTTAAAGCTAAAAAATAAATTTTTGAAAGTTATAAAGAGTACTGTGTATGTGTGCAAGGTAGTTACACTAATTTTTCTTAGCTGACTGAAAACAGAGGTTTGTACTAATCATTTAGACATTTAAATCCTTGTATCAGGAGATGTATTTCTGTTTTTGATATTTAGATCTTTAATCTGAGCAACAGATTTGATGACTAAAAAATAATATATCAACCATTGTTGATCAGTTATTCTTGATTTAAAAATCTGTAACATATGTATTTTTTTGCATGTTACCTGGTTACTGTGTTTTTTCTTCTTGCATATGTTTTTACTCTTGAAAATAAAAAATAAAAAATAGGGACCTGTCGGTCCAAGTCCAGGAAAAAAAAAATCCCTATATCTTGTACTCTGAGTGAGTGATGTAAGGATAACAGTAAGCAATGTATTAGCCATTATTAACCTCCTATTATCTTATTTTGAAATTTTTGATTTTTCCCACTAAAATATAAAAAAGTTAATAAAAAGGCATAGGATATTGCCCTGTATTCAGTCAAAACAAAAGTTACAAAAATAAAATAAAACAATGATGATAAACCTACGCGACGTGAGCAGCAGCACACTCTGCTCGCATCACTGTTCTCCGAAGCAGAACGCATGCAGCGACGGAGAGCGCCTTTCTGCAAAGCTCTCGCCGCCATCTGGGGTAATAGAGGGCGGTCACCTTCGCACTGGGCTTCCAGTCCAGCCGGCTGTGGTGCCGCGAGTGCGTGCGGGGGGATGCAGGACGGCAGGCAGGCGGGCCAGGGAGTAGGGAGTGCAGCCCAGTGGCAGGCGGACTGCTTTCCTAACACAGGGGAGGCTCGGGGTTCAATCCCAGCACGCGCACGCGCGCACACAGGGGCAGAAAATACTTCAACAGTATTATGGAGATTCGGAGATACTTGGGGCGCGCAGAGCGCACCCTGCACCCACGCAGCGTGCCTCTCTGCGTGCGCCTCCTCGGCCTGAGACTCCCTCCCCGCCTGTCTTCCATGTGCCCCAACCCGAGCTCCAAACCAGGCTTCTGTCTTCCCCAGGTTCTCCTCTGGTCCTGCGCCTCCCCGCTACCCTGTTTGGGCAGGCTAAACTTCTCGCCCTAGTGCAGCAATGGAGCTGGGTTTTCCATCTCTGTCTACCAGACTGGAACAAAGTAGACATTCCACAGGCGCGGCAGAGCACGTGGACGGCTGGGTGAGCACGCTGCGGCCTGCACCGCTCCTGCAGCGTCGAGATCCTGTCTGCGCGGTAAGTGCTGAGCTAAAGGAGAGGAAGGCTCTGCCAGAGCTGCGCACAGCAGGCCCCCATAATTCCAGCTCTCTGGGAAACTGAAGCAGGAGGACCACACGTGTTAGCCCAGCCTGGGCAGCTTAGTAACTTAGGGAAACCCTGTCTCAAAAAACAAAATAAAGGGCTGTTGGTATAGCTCGGCGTGAAGAGCTTGAGTTCAATTTCGGTACTGCACAAGTAGAGTAAGGTGACAAGGTGAAGAAAGCCAACCCCTCTGCTGACCCTGGAAACCCGAGCAACTGCATCTGGAGGCCTCAGAGCGCACGCGCGCACCCTCTTCCCAGAGCGCCTGCCTTCATCCCTGTCATTCTCGGCTGATTGGTTGTTTTGGATGAACGCGCTGAACTTAGCATTTGTCGCTGTTCACACTTAATCCAGTCTGCTCTAGTCTTCTCCAGGTGGCTCAGTCTTCTGAACCCTGGCTTTGCCATCCGCTCCTCTCACCATCCTTCCCCGCCTGGCCTCTTTCAAGCTGTGTCAGAGCTGGTGGAGACGGAGCCAAAGCCTAACCCTTCTGCAGTCTGACCCTCTGCATTTTCCAGACAGCCTTCAGTTCAGAGTTGAAGGTGCCCGGCACAGAAGGGAAGGGGCAGGAGCGAGAGCGTGGTTCTCACGTGCAGGAAGTAACCGAGAAGACTCGGTCACCCTCAGGAATGCCAGGAACGCCTCTGTGCTTTTCAGTGGTTCTCTTCCCAGTCTGGACCAATTCCTGTGCGACCACCCCAGTCCGAGCCCAGGGCCAGGGATCTGAGATTATCCGATCTAGGGAATGCAGGTGGGGGTAGATCAAGTAGCCAATTCCAAACTAGAGTGCTCCGTAAATTTCACCTGAGCAGGGCTGGGAAGGAGGATGCAGCCGCCGCCCAGGTGCTGCCCCAAGAATGAAGGCAAAGAGGTGGTCAGACCCCGCAGGGATGGAGAAGCCCTCGCAGCCAGCGACGTGCGGCTCGCCGTTGCCCTCCTCACTTGTACTTGGTGCGCCCCGCGCCACCATGACCAAACCATTCTAACTGTTTCGCCTGCAGATGTCTGTGACCATCTTGGTGGCTGGCTGAGGCAGGCGCAGGTGCCCCGTGCACTTCCGGGCTCCCATTTCTCCCACTATTTACAGGCTATCATCGCCGCCGTAGACTGGAGAAAGGCCTGCAGGGAAAGGCACAGGACAGCGCGGCTGTCCTCCCTGTTCCCTTTGCCTCCCCCACGCGCTCCTACTGATTGGCACTCTTCTCACCCTCTCTTGCGCAGGAGCCCCAGGGGACTGGCGGGTGGCTGCGGAGAAGCCCTGGGTGACACGATAAAGGGGCGCGGAGAAGCTCTCTCCACTTCCTCCCTGATAGGGCCCCACCTAAGGCGCTCCCTGCCTTTGGCTGTGCTGACAGGAAGGACTTGAGGAGGCGGCGTGGATGGGGAGGGCAGGGCGCAGGGGATCGGCGGCTTCTGCCGTCCTGCACCCCGCAGATGATCACGCCCCTGTTCACGCACTCAGCAAACACCAACCGCCACGCCTCCCGCCACACCCGGCACGATCTAGACTGCGCTTGGATTGAGGGCCATCACTGTGCCCTGCTCGCCACCCCTTCCCAGGCTTGAGCAGAGCAAGCTGCTGGCGAATGAGCAGGTGTGCTAGGGAGCAGATCACCCCGAATTCCGGTGAAGCCTCTCACTGGCCTGCCAATCTTGGGTTTGGGGGTGAGGTCTGCAGTCCCAGGCCCATTTCCTCATCCGTGAATGGCGCCGCAGGATGTTTGTAAGGTTGACTGAAAGGCTTCCAGCAGCTCCCCAGAAGGGCCTTGCTGAGGCAGCAGCTACGGGCAGCAGGAGCAGCTCCGGTAGGAATGGGAGCTGAAGCCAGGCTCCCACCTGCAATCCGGCCCTCGCTGTGTCTCCTCTGTAGGCCAAGAGCAGAATGGCGCGTCTCCAAGGTGCTGAGAGGGCTGAGCAAACAGTGTTTAGGATTGTGCGTGGTTGGTTGTTGGGGGTCCCTAAACATCAGCTGTATCACTATATGTTCACTATCCTCCAGAGACCCTCACCCCTACCCAGACCTGACCACACACGCACACATGCACGCACACATGCGCGCACCCCGAGACAGGCTGAGGAAACCGGAGCTAGAGTCATAGGCGGGCCAGATCCTCTCACTCAGGCCAAGTTGGCTTCTCCGAGAGGAGTCCCAGGGCCAGGGAGATAGCTCAGTAGAATGAGCGCTTGCCTGGCAAGTGCAGGTCCTGAGTTCAATCCCTGCCTATAATGTCCCCAGCCCCTCACCCCTAGCTTCAGAGGCCGGAGGACTCCCCTGGGGGCATCTAGCCCCCAGCGCACCTCAGTTCCATTATCGCCTCCTGCAAAGCCTCCTCCACCCATCAGCCTCCAACCGAGATTACAGACCCACAACTGTCTCCAACTGCTCAGATTCTGGGATAAGCCTGGACCACGCTCCGCTGCCACAAGCCTGTAACCAGCCCTCCCTTTGC
Organism: Tympanoctomys barrerae; assembly: GCA_002564285.1. Lineage (NCBI taxonomy): Eukaryota > Metazoa > Chordata > Mammalia > Rodentia > Octodontidae > Tympanoctomys > Tympanoctomys barrerae. The sequence goes on from NDGN011370935.1 coordinate 7,077, forward strand.
TGGGTGGGTTAAGAGCAGGCTGCTTGCCTCTCTGGGAGGGCGGGTGGGGCTGGGGCCTAGAATACCAACAGCCGGGGGCAGCCAGGAGGCCCTGGGCCTCCGAGAGGCCACCACAGTGCGGTGCGGTGTGAGTCTCTCCCACTGCCATGGATCTCAAGTCTCTGCCACCCTCGGGTCTCCAGGCCACTTTTGGTGGAACTGGGGATTGAACTCAGGCCCTTGTGCTTGGCAGGCAAGCACTTATTCTACTGCGCCATCTCCCAGGCCACTTCTACAATGCCTTCTCTCAGGCTGCACTTGCTCGCCCCACTCTGGAGCCCCAGAGCCAGAGCCGAAGCCCACACCTGGCCTCCACATCAGATAACCCCACCACGGAGGCTCCCTCACCCGACCCGCTCCCAGCAGCCTTCCTGGACCCTCACCCTCTTTTTCCTCTGCAGCTCCTCCTTCTAGCTCTGGACACAGGCCTGGAGGAGCAGAGGGGACCTATAGGAGGGGACCTATAGGTGACAAAGGACCCTCCCTCCTCCAGGACATGCACATACACGCAGTGAAGCTCTGTGCCTCAAGGCCTGGTAGACACAGTGAGGAGGGGGCTGCGAGGAGGCCTGAAGGGATGAGAAAAATCGAGCCTGATAGAGTGGGGGTGTCTTGGGAAGGTGAGTCCCTAGGCCTGGGTCCCCGCTTGGGCGAGGACATCTCTAGTCTGAAGGCTGGAGGCCTTGCTAGTGCGGCCTTCCTTGCCAGGGTCTGGCTGGAGCAGGGTGGGCACGATTTGGACTGGCCCCCGTGCCCAGCTTACAGTGGAGGGCACAGAGGGCACCGAGGAGGGGCAGTGCTGGGGTGGTCATAGAGGATGGTGGGCAAGGACCTGGGCAAGGCATCGTAGAAAGAGGGGCCTAGGACCAGGAAGAGGGAGACAAAGACCGCTGGGTGTCGGGGGCCAAAGCTGAAGGCTTTGCTGCCTTTTGATAATATGTGAATCATAGGCAAATGATGTGAAAATTATGGTATAATTAAAAATGTGTTATTTCAACTCCCCCGTTTGTCTTTGTAGGAAGAGAGGGAGGAGCTAGAGGCTGCCTGGCCGGATGGCGCATGTAGGTGGGGGCCCAGGTAGAGTTCCTGTGGGGGGCAGCGCAGGGGCTGGCTCTCACATCTCGTGTCACCTTCAGGGTGACATGCAGGTGGCCGACCACAGCCTAGCAGCCCTTCCCCCAGAGCCGAGGCCCACATCCCTCAGCTACTCAGTGAATCCTGCGCCCCGCTTAACAGGCCTCCATAGACACCCCACTGTCAGCTTCCGTCACCGTGCGTCTGCAGTGTCGGGGCATGGGCTCACCCTGAGTGGTAGTGGAGGAGACAGCAGAGTTCTGGGGGTTTCCTGTGTACAGAGCACTCCATACCCTACACAGGGACTCTGGAGTCACAGCTAGGACACTGTCCTTCACCGTGGGCTTTTTTTCCATCAGGAAAGTGTGGCATTCGCTTCCAGATCAACATGACACCCGCTGAGCTGGGATACAGGCCTGCTGCTAAGGAACTCGCAGCCTCTGCCTGGTGGTCACGGGCCTCCTCCTGGCCAAGCGTTGGCTTCAGGTCAGGCCCGCCTGGGCCACCACCGCTCTACACAAGGCTGGCAATTGTTAGATGTTAAGGAACGCGCGCGCCGTGCACGTAGGTAGGCCTCACCTGTGTGCACGTCTCCTCTCGGTCTTTCCTTCTCTCTGGGGTAGCTTGCGATGCAGGCACTGTCATGGGGCTCGGACGGGTCTCTGCTATGCTGTGACGCTCCGCCACACTCACGGGGATCTTCCTTGAAGCTTAATGTTTTTCTATTAAGTGGAAACACCATCATTTGCAATTTTCCAGTTGTGGGTGTCACGTTGCATCTAATTTTCCACATTACAAATGGTGTGGTGGTGGATGTCATTATGCAGATATTGTACCCCGTTCCGGACTTTCGAATGCAGAAACCATCTCAGAGGACACTGGCTGGGGTTCCTGAGCAAGGGGGTCAAAGCCGCTTGTCGCTCTTACTGTACGCGGCCCAGTAACTCAGAAGAAGTCCTGCCACCACGGACAGCACACGCCCTCCACCACGTACTCCTGCCTACCTTCACTTTGAGTTCTTATTTTCTTATTTCATTCTGGTACTGGGGATTGAACCCGCTAAGCTACAGCCCCATCCCTTTGTGTTTCTGTTTTAGTTAGCGTAGCTTGCGCAGGCTGACCTCAAACTTACAGCACTCCTGCCTCGGTGTCCTGTAGCCGGATTCCAGGCCCCGTGGCGCCGCACCAACTTCGCTTTGCACGGGCAATACTGCGCCTGCCTGCAGGTGCACGGGCCCCTTAACTTCTCCCAGCTGCATTTCCTCTTTCCCTGAGGAGCCTTTTGCTGTGCTCTGAACTTTGGTCCACCGAGGCTCTGGTGCCTCCCATTAATTCGTGCGCACTCTCCAGAACATTCTTGGGCTTCATCAGTTCTGCGGAGTGCAGGACTCTGCTTGACAATCCCTTCTGCCCTGAGTTCTGACCGAGCCCTGTTCCACTTGTGCCGTGATGGCTCCCTCTCAGCCCCCTCCTCCAGCCACCACTGCTGGTCCACGGAGAACCTTGGGATCTGCCCTTCCCTTGCCTCACCCCTCTGTCCGCCCTGCTCTCCTCTCTGGCGTTCCCGTCCCCCCCACCCCCCGACAATCTTGCTCACTACTCTCCCAGGATCTCCACGTCTTTCTTTGCTCTCCCTCTTCTTCAGAACTCCAGAAAGCAGCCGCCCACTCTGTATCTCCTGATCATCCCCCCCGAGACGCCCCTCCCCAGCTAGCTCCTGCATTTCCCTCCGCATTCGCTTCTCCTTGCCACTAACTGCTGTGGACACCGTGGGGCTCGCGCTTGCGCTTGTTCGGAGGAGGGGATGGAGGCAAGTAGGAGCCAGCACACGTGAAGAGGAAACAGGGATGGCTCTACCCTCAGCTCAGAGGCAGCTGCCTGGGAAGGACAGGCAGCCAGCTGTGAGGCGAGATGCTTCTCTGGGACTCAGTTTCCTCGCTCACTCATTTAAAGGAGCAGATTCCAACCGGGGTGTAGCAGGGCATGCCTGTAATCCCAGCACTTGGGAAGCCGAGGCAGGAGGAGCGCCACAAGCGTGAGGCCATCCTGAACTGCATAGGGAGAACTTTCCTCAAAGAAAAAAGGAAGGAAGGAAAGAAGGAAAGAAAGGAAAAGAAGGAAAGGAAAGGAAAAGAAAAGAAATGACCCCAGGCCCAAGGGTAGGCCTCTGAGAGCCACATGGGTAGGCATCCTCCCAGGGCAGATCCGCCCTTGCCAGGGACTTGTGCCTTCCTCCTCCCCCTCTGGAGCCTCCTCTTCACCTATCAGGAAGGGGGAAAGAAGGGAGACAGCTAGGAGTCTTCCAGTCTTGTCGTGTCCCCAGGCCATGTGCAGCTGCCAAGCACTTGGAATGTGGTAGTCAGAATGGAAATGGGCTATAAGTATAAATTCCAACAAAACACGCTAGATTTCAAAGACTTAGTATGAAAAAAAGAAAAAAGATATTAATACTTTTTATTTTGATTTCCTACCAAAATGCTATTTTAGATGGGTTAGGTTAATATGCTATTTAAACTAATCTTACGTGTGCATCTTCAGTTTCCTGGCACGGATGCTAGACGACTGGAGGTTGCATCGTGTCGCCTAGGTTTCCATGAACACTGCCCGTGTAGGTCCTGCAGGCAGGTGACACACAGGGCTGCAGGCTGAGGAGGCGATGATGGGCGAAGCCGAGGAGGGCTCAGGCCTCCCTGGTGACTTGGGCGATTGGCCACTTGCCAACCAGATGCCCGCGACCCCGAGTGGCCAGCCTCGTCTAGGTAGAACAGCAGCGTGTGCCGCTCTGGACCATTCTTACTAGCGCAGGTTCAGGCAGCCTTCTGGGCTGGGGCCCCTCTCTCCTGAGCTCATCCTACAGGTGCCTCATGCACTTGGGAAAACTCCCCGAGGACCATGCAGGCCTCTGGGCGGCCTCACATCTGCAGCTCGC
>NDGN011370955.1:0-16164 GCA_002564285.1 Tympanoctomys barrerae
TCTTCTTCTTCTTCTTCTTCTTCTTCTTCTTCTTCTTCTTCTTCTTCTTCTTCATTTTTTTTGTAGTAGTGGGGATTGAACTTGGGACCTTCTACTTGAAAATGTATCTTTTCCTAAAGTAATGTATGTTTGTATGCATGTGTGTCTGTGTGTGTCTGTGTATGTGTGTGAACATGTGTATGTTTATGAATATATGAAGATATCCAATCTTTATGTCTTGTATTCCTTGGTGAAGTTATGTCAGTATTGTCATAAATTACATTTATTTATTGTTTAAATAGGAAGCAAAGGATTTTATCCTAAATACATATATACACTTACACAAAAACTATTTTAAAATAATTTTGAACAAGTAATGGTTCCAACAAATATTATTGAATTTAGAAATAGTTCTATTAAAGAAACATTATTGAACATCTAGTATGCCTTCTTATGCATGCTGGATATACTAAAGTGAAAGAAATCATTGCTTGCATAGTTTATTTCTCATGGAAAGATGCAATAATTTATCTTCCTAAAAGTTTTCTTGAAACATTTTATATAAATATTTAAAGTAAAACCTCAACAGGTCATGCTGGGCCTGCCCCTGGGACATGCAGAGATGGGGACTGAGACTGGGCATAGTGGTGCATGCCTGTAATCCCACTGCTTGGGAGGCTGAAAACAGGAGGATCACTACAATTCCATTCTGTGTAGTGAGATTCTGTAGAACCTGTACTAAATACATAAGAAATGAATAAATAAATAAAGTAAAAAAGAAAGCATCCAATACTTCAAAAAGTTTTGACAAGTAAAATATTTCCTCATTAATTCAAATTCAAAGCCATATTACTTTTTCCATATTAATGTAACCTTGATGTTTTCTTTCATGCCTAGATGAAGGTGATTTTCTTTAAATAGTTTTATGAATGGAGTTGCAAAATAAATTCATTTTTTTATTTTTTCAAAGAGAGTACAGATTAGAATCAAGACAAAAAATTACAAGTGATGCAGATTTTTACTTAACATATTAATATAAATTTCACAGTATTTGTTGTAATACATAGTATCATCTTCCAACCAGTTATTCCTATTACAAGATATACGCATGCAAAACTGGAAGAAGAAAGAAAAAAAAAAGAAAGAAATGTATAAGAAATTAAGAAGACAAGGAGAAACAATTTTAAAAGGGAGCTGAAACCAATTAAAGCATTCACTTCTTTCCATAGATCAGCTGAAGTGCACAGTACAGTTGTCCAAACCATCCTGTATGTACACATACATAGATAAATCTCTTTCCCCCACTTTCTCCCACTTTCCTCTCCTGTCTTTCTCCTCAACTCAGTAACTCTTTCCTTAATGTAAATTCATATAAACAACTATTTATTAATTGAATAGATCTCATCATTATATAAAACCATACTAATGAATTTACTAGCATCCAGAAAATAGTACATATTATGAGACGTTACTAAAGTCAGATTACAGATGATTAAGATACTAACGTGAAGATGAATGTGCTCAAGGATTCATAATATCTATAAAATTTTACATTAACACAATCATCAATAAAATTTTACTGAAACAATTATAATTTACATTTAACAATTCATTAGGCACTCAGCATGTTTTCCTGCCCTTCAGGCTGTATAATTAACAATGCTATATTATCAAAAAGTAGCATAGTGCATGGAAGAATGTACTAATCATTTTTTCTCTCATTGAATATATAATAAATCAAAATGTATTTTTTTTTTACTAATGGACATGTATCAGCTCTAATTTTGGAGCATTTAATACAGGACCTGTTTTGTATGCTCTACTCAACTTGCTAGACAGATAAGCATAAGTGAGATGTTTGGAAATACATAGAAACACAGAAAAAGAGAGTTATTACTAGAAGACATGCAAGAGGAAAAGCTGATATCTCTGAGGGCCTGCAGTGAGGAGAACTTCAATAGTGAGAGCTACTCACAAGCCAGTGAAGCTGTGATGGAGTAAAGAAAAGAAGATGCTACTGTGCCACACTGAGCCACAGTCTCCACCTCTCCTCTCCTTTTCTTTCCTGCAACAGTTGTAAACATGGACCCCAAAGCCATGGTGACAGCAAGTAGTCCTATGCTATAAAACCTGATTCCGAGGTCACTCCAGTGCATCCATGTGTCACACTAGCACTGGTACACAGTAAGAAAGCCTGCATCTTGTTCTTTGGAGTTACCGACCACTCTTAACCTAGTCACACTCCAGATCCTGGTGCACATGCACTCTGCAAGCACATGTGCCTTGCATAGCTGGTACTGCCCATGCACTCAGGAAACCGACCCACAGCTCAGACACGTGTGCTATTTCTTTGATGGCTGTCCATGCTCTCCATCCCTGCTGCACAACCTTTTTGTGTAAATCTCTGCCGTACACACCAGCACGGTTGCACCACACCACACTTCAATGCTGAATCCAGTGCTAAGATGAATCCTGCTTCCACAGCTTGCATTTGTGGTGAAAAAGCAGACTTTGACTCCAGTGTAAACTTGGAAAGGGCCACAAAAGGGCCACAAATGGGCCACAAATGTGATTGAAATTAGTTTATATTCTATGTGAATTACAAGTTTCTTTGGACTTAGAGGATACAACCTGTAGTGTATAACTATTGAACATTTTGTATAAATCTTGAGGAAATCACAAAGAAAACAATTAATAGTAGATGTGTAAAAGATAAAAAGTCAAAGCAAATGCTAAAAAAAAAAAATGGAAAAGAATAACAGTGAGAAGAAAAATGAAAAGAAAATTCCAAAACAGGTAATAATGAACAAATTGCCAAGTGTAAGTACCAATTAAACAATAATTTCCATAAAAACAAATGCATTACATTTGCCAATAAAAAGACATAGAAGGACTAAATTAATAAAAACAAGATAGGGCCAGCCAAATCGCTCAGTGGATTAAACTGCCTGCAAACAGGCGCAGGGGCCGGAGTTTGATCCTTGGTACTGCCATGCCAGGCTCACCCCTGGGGCACTCTGAGATGGCAATTGAGACTGGGCATGGTGGCGCATGCCTGTAATCCCAGCTCTTGGGCAGCTGTAAATAGGCAGATCACTACGAGTTCAGTCTAGTAGTGAGACCCTGAACACCCTATAAAACCCTTCCCTAAAACACAAAAACAACAATAACAACAACAACAACAACAACGAGATTCAAGGCTATGTTGTTCACACTTTAGATGTTAGATTACTTATTTTAGATATAAAGGTGCACATAATTTGAAAGTTAGGAGGCAAAAGAGAGTTCTTCCAAAAGATAACTAAAAGAAAGCAGACTTGATTATATGGGAATCAGAAAAAATGGATTCTAAGTCTAAAGCTGTCTCTAGATACATCTGATTATGCAACGATTAATGTAATAGAATGTTGTAACAACTATAACATATATACCCAACATCAGGGCATATAAATATCTGAAACAGATTCTTACTGATCAAATCCCCAAAAGATTCATATATTTAAAGTTTTACTATTAGTTTGGAAATTATAGTGTGAAAGTTTTAAGATGTGAGGCTTAGCAATAAGTCTCAGATTAATTCAACATGACCTGTTAGGAAGGATTATGGGCCCCAGTGATTCCTGACTTCCTGTTTTAAAATGTGGTCATTTCCTGCTACAATGCTTCAATCATTGTGATGCTCTCAACCATCCACCCTGAAATCTTTATCAGAACCAAAATAATTCTGAGACCTTGCCATTAAGTTTTTAGAACTGTGAAGTAAATAAATCCCTTCGTGAAATTAACCTACTTCCCGTATTTCATCATAGTAATGACAAACTGTAGGAGACTTCAGTATCCTACCTAACATATTGGATAAAACATACAAATGCAGTATCAATGACTAAATAATTTAATTTTTATTAGTACTGACTTTAATAATTTATAGAACAATATTACATCAAAGAGCAGAATACAGTGCTGAGGATATAGTTAGGGGCATAAGTGCTTGCCTGGCAAGAGCCACGTCTTGAGTTTGGTCCCAGTACCACAAAAAATGATAAAAATAAAAATAAAAAAGTAATAAGCATAATACATATTCTTCTGAAGAATGTAAGGAACACTTTTCAGGCTAATAAAAACACAATTATCGAGAAATTTAAGGTTAAAACCATTCCATATATCTTTTCTGACCAAAACTGAATGAAACTAAAAACCATGGAAACTAGAAAAATCACTAAATATGGAAACTAAGTACAGCTGAACAACAATGAAGGCAAGAAACCAAATGGGGATTTCAAAGAATCTCAAGATAAAAAGAAAATGGAAATACATTTTAGTAATACCTACTAGAAGCTCCAAGATCATAGAGGGGATGCCTAGAATGACAACTTATCTGTATTAATCATACAGATTATAAATAATCTAACCTTTACACATCAAGGGACAATAGTAATAAAAAACTAAACCTAAGGTTATCAGATGAAAGGAAATAACAAAAATGACAGCAGAAGCGAAAAACAATTGAAAAGATAGAGAAAATTAATAACATCGAGTAGATTTTTTAAAAGACAAATAATCATCAAACATCAGATATTCTAAGAATAAAAGAGAGAAGATTCAAGTAGATTAAATTGGAATTGGAAAAGAAGAAACATTTCTGTGTATGTCTGAGAAATAAAAGCTAAAGTTATATTGTGAGTACTCATATGCAGTGATTTACATAATATAGAAGTGGATAAATTCTTAGAAACTCAAAAACTACCAAAACTAAGTCAAGAGAAAATGAAAAGTCAAAACAGATTCACAAGCAATAAGCGATATGAAAGAATAAGAAAATTTTTTCAAACAAAGACAAGTTTATGTCTTAATTTTTTTTCATAAATTCTATAAAACATTACATGAACAGAAAAATAGGAGATACATATTTTGGGGCCAGAATCATAAGCTAAAATTTAAAAAAATGCAAGAGTTATCTATAATGAAATGCATGTAACAATACTCAATACAGGGCCGGGGAAATGGCCCAGTGGAATAAGTGCTTCCCAGGCAAGCACAAGGGCCTGAGTTCAATCCCAGTTCCACAAAAAAATTCCTCAATACAATGGTAACTGACTGCATGCAGCAGCACAATAAAAGGACCATAAATATATGGACAATAAAAGGACAATAAATATATTTCTATAGCTAATCAGCTTCTTTAAATTCACAGGTGATGATTAAAATCACAAAATTCATCCACACTGATAAAGGTGAAAAAAAATAATCATAGCAATATGTACAGATGTAATTGGATTAAGTTCCAACATCATTTATGCCGATATTTTTTTTTGGTTCCAGGAATTTGAATTATACTCTCTGCTCTCATTTATACTTAAAACTCTCAGCAAAGTATGCATAAAAGAATTTATCTTGACCTAAGAAAAGCCATATATCAAAAGCTTATAGGTGATTTCATAATCGACGGAGGAAAAGCCAATCTTTCCCTGTCAGAATGTTCTCACAGATTAGCTAATCTGACTTTTGAAGAAACAGGAACCTCAACAAACCTGTAACAAGTAAATAAATCAAATCAGCAATCAAAACTCTTTCAAGAAAGTAAAATTTGGAACATATGTCTTCACAACTGAGTTGAAGTAAATATTTTTAGAAGAAATTCCTCAAAGACTACTGCAGTATCAAGTTTTTGTTATATTTTTAAAAGTAGCATGTAAGTTGAAATTGTCTGTAAATGCATAATTTTATGCATTTTTGTGATTCATGAAGATATTAAAATAAAATTTAAGTTGCTTGAAAAGCAAAGGAGAAATGTATTTCTATTATTGTAGTTAGTCAAAAGCTCTAATACACCTTTGAGATGGGCATGCTGTGTCAGAAATTATTGAATTGAGACCATTATGAAAGACTGAAATTCAAGACATAGACAAGAAAATCACAGAAGCTTGTGTTTGATGCATAGAACTGTGATTGGTGAATCCTTGAAAATAATGAAGGGGTGAGAACGGGTTGCTGCATGCGTTACAATGTTAAGTTAGGAACTGAGTGCCTAATACAATAGTCACTTATCATACCGAAGTATGGTTATAAGATGTTGGCCCAAATTCTGAGATGCCACCTCATGATAAACTTGAATATATTTCAATTTGGAATGATTACATAAACACAGGTGAGTTTCACCTGTCTCTAAAGAGTTCATGTCTCACTGACTCGGATTCACTTTTCTCTGTCTTTCTGTCAAAGATTTATTGGGACTCTGTCGGAGATCACCATACAATCCTAAAGTTTGATAAACCTCATTATTTTCTGTAGAGCTATGATCACGCACTTTCCTCATCTATGGGCATTCAGTGGTCTCCTACATTGAAAAGCCATGTGTAATCATTGTTCATCCTTTCTCTGTTGTTAAGTGCATTTACACAAAGGTACTCAGCTATGCTGTTTTTATTCAATATGGAAAAATGTTGCTGAGTCAGAGCCAATTAAGTAGTCAGTTTCAGAAAGTCACTTGAACATATTCACATCCTCCAACCTTTAATAAGTAGTTAAATTCTCTATATTTTAATAAGTAACTTTGCACACTTGCATGTTTTTGTGTTCTTTAATCAACTACATTATGCCTCTAACCTTAGTTTTTGCTTTATCAAAGACTTATTTAGATGCAAAACGCAAGACTCTTAAATCCCATACCATGCTGGCTCTTCTTTCCAGTACAACAGAAGTTTTATGGTTTACATTGTAAGCTGAAAGAAAGTTAGTGAGAGTATCAGCAGTTACCCTGACTAAAATATGCTGTTATTGTAGGATTTTCACCCAGATATTATGAACAAACAAACAAAAAAAGCTCACAATTTAGTATCCAGGTATTCATAAGAAATACTTGATCCAGGAATTCTAAGATCCTGGAGATAAGACCTTGAGCGATATTTCAAGAGGACAGTGCTGTCCTAGCAGTATTGTAGTAAGTTGTTCACCATGAGCAGTATCTTCCTCATACCTGTTAAGGAAACTTGAGTCTCCGGAGGAACAAATAGTATGGCCTGGACTTCTGCTTTTTCAGTATTTTTCATAAACATTTATGCTTATATATCGTATAATCCCATACATCAAGCTTACTAATCTTGATGTACTATCTCAGTATGAAAAAAAGTGACATGTGGTTATCTAGAAAGAAAATGAATTAGAATATTGTTTAGACCATAGTTTATGGAGAAACAACAATGGTAATTTAAGTGGAAGACTAACATTTCAGTTGTCATCATTAGCAAAGAATAGAGGGCTGAGGAGATGGCTCAGTAGAATAAGTGCTTCCCTAGCAAACGGAATAGAAATGTTGAGGGAGAAATTTTTCATCTCTCTCAAGTTAAGATCCTGAGGTCTGTAAATTAAATTGACAGTAAAAAGATTAACAAGAGGCAAATGTATATCTTCCATCTGTCTGTCTATAGATATAGGTATATACAAGTATTTGCAAAAGAAATGACCCCTTAAATAATTAAAGATGAAAGCTTATATTCCTAATTTACTAGGGGAAAAGGAAGAAGCAGAAAGAGATTGTACAAGGTGAATAAACATGTTTCTTTAGCGAAGGCATGTAGACTTTCCAGAGAAAAAACAGGAATCTGTGATAATGTTTGTTCATGCAAGTAATAGCTGCAGAATAATGCTAGGTATTCTTTCAGAAAGGAAAGTTACACTCTCAAGGGCCTTCATGGAAGCCTCATTACCTCCAAGTTTCTGATTTAGTCAGATGAGGGAAGCTTTTCCTGCATCTGTTGAATTTCAGATGTCTTCACCTGAAAACGAGCTCCATAACAACTGAAGGATTCTGAGTGGCTTCTTCCATTTCCTCCATTTTGAGACGTTTTGAGAAGTTTTTAAAATGTGAAGTTGAGTTCATTGTGAATCTTCTCTTCATTTGAGAAGATTCACATATGAAACTGCTAAATAGATCTGCAAAGAGGGATAAGAAGAAAGATTAGAAGAAGAATGAAAAAGGAAATAAGGGCTGGCCAAATAGCTCAGCGGATTAAAGTACTGAAAGCAGGAGCAGGGCCCAGGGGTTCGATCCCCGGGCCTGCTGTGCCTCTGGAGGGGGGGCTGAGATGGCGATTGAGACTGGGCATGATGGCACGCACCCATAATCCCAGCACTTGGGAAGCTGTAAACAGAGAATCACTATGAATCCAATCTAGTAGTGAGACCCTGAACACCCTGTAGACCCTTCCCTAAAAAACAGAAAAAATACATATAAAAAAGAAAATGAAATATCTATAAGCATAATATCTGTTACCACAAAGAACCAGACTCTGAATCCTGGAACACGTCGGTCTAATAACAAGTACCTACTTTACTTGATAGATAATAGTAACCTCTTATTTTTAAAGATGTAGTGATAATTTTGCCAATTTGATTTGTGTAAAAATGTAATTGTTTGCCAGTGACAGCACAAGGTTCTCCTCTATGGGTAGTCTGTGTTTCCAAGATGGAACAGCTATCATTCTCTGGAAAATGATAGAAACTCAATTAACTTTCCACTGAAGTACTTCCAGAGATTGCTTCTTGGTATCTTGGTATTCAATCTTCATTCTTTTTCCTTGGAAGTATTTAGGATATTTTTTTCTGTAAATCATAAATTTCAAAATCTGGAAAAAGAGTCCTGAATAATGAATAAAATTTGGAGCCACAATACATAATTACTTTTTGTTTGATGGGTCAAATACATAATGTTATTTTTATATATAAAGGATCCTGTATTTGTAATTTACTTAATATTTAATATGCAGTGTCTACTGAGGGAGTACTAAGTATCATAGCATATATGTCACTGTACAATTAGGTGGGAAGTATTTATTATATTTTGTTGCCACATAGACTCATGAGATCAGTATTTTTCTTACAATGAAGGTGAAACTATAAAATGGATCAACAAATGAAGATAAAAATAAAGTTTAGAAGGATGAATAAACAGAAAAAAAAACAAATCTAAGATATGATTCACCAAGTTGTTTGGTGTCCTTTATAATCTTTGCCATCAGTCATATTGGCATGTATTTTGGCTGAGCTACAACAACAAAACAAATTATGATATATCCAACACAGATGTCTTAGAGTCTGGTCGTGGTCATTATGAACATGGATTTTATTAGCTGACCAAATTCGTTTAGAATTAGAAACAACTAAGCCCAAGGAAACAACTAACCAATTCTAGATATTGCTATCATAACCCACAAATCAATAGTAGCTTTTGGTGGCAAGGCAAATTCCTCTGTTACAAAAGACAGTGCTGGACACATTCATAACATTTATGCATGACTTAAAGGCACTTACTTCAACCTAAGAAATCAGGCCTTGAATTTTAATTATGACATGTCTTGATATCTTCACTAAACAGGGTCAAGTGGCACTTTTAATTTTTAATTCAAAAGGGATTATTTACATGTAATAACTTTACCTATGTAATGGATGGACCATGATTTACTATGGAGTCTTCTCAGTTCCAAATCAATCCTTCAGCAGGAAAGGAAGGATGACTTTAACTAAACTGCTTGTGAATGTCCTACTCTTTTTGTGTCATTGTCCACTCTTGGTCCACCAGCTATTTGTATTAACAGAAACAAGAAATAGCTTACAGTCTTCTCTGTTATATAAACATTGACATAACCAGCAATAAGTCTGATTAGTGAAAGTTGCCAAGGCAAGATTGATTGAAGTAGGTGCTGTGTTAGAATTGTCAAAACATCACAATGACTACTTGAAGCAAAGCATAATTTGAGAAAAGCTTACATAGTGAAAGAGAAGTAATCGGCTAATGGAAGCAACCTTCAATCAATAGAATGTAAGCAGTCATCAGTTAATAAAATGGTGCAGTCGTTTAAAGCAAAAAAGAGGGCTGATGAGATAGATCAGCGTACTAAGTGCCTGCTTTGGCAAGCACAGGGACCAGAGTTCGATCCCAGGAACTGTATGCAGCACCAGCCTTGCCCCCAGGGGACACTGAACTGGGGAAATGATTCTGGGCATGGTGACACTCACTTATAATCCCAGCGCTGGGGAGGCTGAAAACAGAAGGATCACTACAAGTACAAGCTACATAGTCAGACCCTGTACATAATACATAAGTGTAAACAAAAAACTACAAAAGAAGAGCAAAAATAAAAAGATTTTAATGTATTCTTTTTAGTTTTTAATTAATTAACTTGAGTGAAAGAGGAGAAAACTTTCAAGGAAAAATAGTTGCAGATATAGTTCTTGATCTATGTCTTGGGAAATACAGTCCATATCATGGTGTTATCACTTTGGGCAACTTGTGAGTAGATTCTGAAAATCCTCAGTTTTGTTCATCTAGGAAGATAAACTTATAATTGTCCTAGTTATGACTATCTAGGCCTAAATTAGGTTAATATTGTGAATCTATGAGGGATTTCCTTTTACTTTATGATGTGCATGTAGTTAGTAATATTCTATAAGGTTTATTCACACTAGATCCAGTATACATTTCCTTGTAAAAGTCTTGATGTATACATGACCTCTTGCTCAAAAACAATGGCAGGACTTGATAGTTGATAAAGAGCATAGTTTTAAAAAATATCTATAATATGCTCTACTCCAAGTTGAATAGTTCTCCTATGTATCCAGTCATAATATAAAACCTTTCACTGTGCCGATAATGCTGGATTAATTCCATAATAAAAAGTTTTAAAGATTCAAATAAGTATAAAATAACAAAAACATTTCAAGCAGCATTAATCTATGTGTCCTGTTTGGAGTATTCTACAGTTTTATAAAGGAATAGGCCAATGTTTCCGGCAATTAAAGTTCAATTTCCTGATGGACTTTCTTTATAGAATTATCATAGTAATTATAATAATTATTCTTATTCCTAACATTTTATTTTCCATTTATCCAAACAGTTGATGAAGGTGAGAAGTATGTCATGTAATGAATAGCTCATAATATTTCTGGGAAAGTGACTTTTTCCTGCTGGAAAGGAAGGCCCTTTATGTACTTCAATCCATAAAGAAATGGTGAAAGGAGAAATATCCTCAATTACTAGTTTTATTGCTACAGTTATGTAATTAACACATCTATTTAAGAAAGAATCAGTCCATCTACTAATTATAAAAACAAGAACCAAGAAATGAGAATAGCCTAAAACCATGAAGTAAAACTATAAAATCCATTTTGAGTATAGAAAAGAGTGCATGGGTCTTAGAGAATTTTCTGAGGTGAGCATATTATCACCAGAAATTTGGTAAGATTTATAAGTTGTATACCGGAAAAAATTCATCCATTGATTTTCTAGGTTCCATGGAAAAGTTAATTTTGATTTGGCTCCATCATTGCACTATTCCATTCTATGGGATATATGTGTAACAAAAAATGGTCAAGAGATGGAGTCATTTTAGTAAAGTATTCTGGACTAAATGGTGCTATTGTCCCACTATTGTCTGGCACTAATTTTTATATAGTTGTGAGGAATCTGCATGATATTACTGATGTCAGTCTAAAATAAAGGCAGGATTTCAGCTAGGCAGGGAACATCTGCTGGTCCCATATCTGAAGACTGGCAGACCCTTGTTGTCCAGAGTTACAATAGCCTTCCTGAAGACAGTCTAAAATAAGAGTACTATCGTTGAGCAATGGATCTCCAGTGACAGCATAGCAATTATATATTCATTGATAAAGTGTGACCTAGAAGAATTAATAAGACTTCTACATAGTGCCAGTGCAGCAGACTCCAAAGTAGATCTAGAGTTTTAAAATAATGGCAATTCGCCTTCTGCCAGAGTGCAGACTATATAGGAACCTAATGTGAAGGTATTGGCTCTTTTAATTATGGTGGCAGCTGTGGCTATTGCATAAAGCATGGGGTATGCCTGATGCTACTAGTGACTAAATGATTTGAGAAATATTCTACAGAATGGAACCCAACAGTAAACAATTACTCTAGAATACTGGCTAATTATTTAACAATATGGGTAAAAAGCATTGGCTAGAATTGTTGGGTAAATTGTGAGCTGGGCCTATCAATCATGATAATTTAAATGTTTCAAAAGAAGCCATTGTCTAAGTGGGCAGAAAAGTTTCTGAGTCAGTATCTGAGACAATAAAAGGGCTTGGCTAGATTACTGGCAGCAATAATGAGCTGCCTCTAAAAATGTTTGCAATTGCTTTTTGTTTCTTGGAAGAAAAATGAACACAATTGACTCGGCTTTTGAGGGGAAGTTTTTTCACTGCCCAGAGATATTTCATGGCTTAAATGGGCAATAAGAATTGGTCCTTATTGAAATACACAATGAGAAGTCCTGTGACCTTGCTCAGTCAGTACTTTTTGAATGATGAGGGACAGTATAAGATCACTCTGTACAGTTCGGCTCCGAATTAAGAGGTCACAAGCATATTAGACAAACATTCAGCTTTAGTAAGAGCCACAGAACATCTTTGAGGATTTACAAAGTATTAATAAAAACACTTCACATACTTTGAGGTATATGAATATTTGTTCATTATTGTCTTTTAATTATAAATGCTGAAAGAAATTGTGACTTGGTGCCATGATGTTGAAATTAATGCTGAGCAAAGATCAACTACCATAAACCAGGGTGCAGCATTAGACTGAGGCTGGACTAGGAGCCATGAGGCGGCAAGGGGTCAACAAGGAATTTATGGCTCTGCCATCTTACATAAATCCATAGGCTTGATTTCTACCTCAACTGATTTTTCCATAGTTAAGAGATAAAGATAAATTCTCCTTACTGTAACATGGAGTCAACTCCTGATTCAAATCCTGAACAGGAGTCATTGGGATACAAGTAGGATAAATTTGTTCTTTTTTTTCAGTAAATTGCATGGCTTCTCCACTTAGCAATAGTGTAACCTTGTTAGCTTGAGATCCAAAGTCTAACTGAAGCACCTTTTAACATTGTATTCTCTTCATGACAATTTGATTCAAATGATTCTTGATTAGGGGTAGAAAAAAAGTGGAGGCTTGATTTGAGGTCAAGAAAGTAACGATACCCTTTCCATTACTTTCTATGGATGCATTCAATTTTGCATAATGCATCTCTTATCAGAAATGTTTGTTACTGAAACACAGTTCTGAAAATTCAGTGGGCATTATTAGAATTGAAGAATATTGGGTTACCCTTGAATATGGGCAGCAAAATAGCCTGCCAGAGATTTCAACAGCTTGAATTCAGTTGGAGAGGACAGGTAAAGATAAAGCCTTTGAAAGTATGGGAGAGAAAATGAATCATAAAATCAATTTCTGAATCAGTTAATTAAAATTAATTATAATTAATTAATTAATTAAAATTAAAGGTACTTTCTAGGGTGAGGCTAAATAAGTAGCTAACTCATCAAGAATTGGGAAAAATGCTCAGCAAAAGGGGAAAACATACCAATGACAGAAGAGAAACTGTTTCTCCTGTGAACTTTTCAGCTTGCAGCTTAGTAAAATCTGTTTAAAATTCCTTAAATACTAGTAGCCTCAAAGTTTGAACAGGACAAAGAAAAACATAAAGAAAAAAAAATTATGGTGTCACTCTCCAGAAGGAGACCCAGAGCCAGGGGAGAATTTTGAAGAAATTCATCAGCCAGCAACTCCAGACTATGTGCAGGTAAAACCTTCTGAGCCTTGCATGTCTATACACTAGACATGTGTAGCTGAGTCTGAGGTTTCCCCCACATGTTTTTTGGGTTCTGATGGTGGAGCTTATAGATCATCCATGATTAAAGCCTCCACAAGGCTGTATTCATCCTTAGCTGATTTTTTTCAAGTTCTTCAAGGACAATATACCAAGAAAGTAAAGGAGAAATTTAGAACTACCCATGTTCATGGGCACCTTTTCTCTTGGCTACTAAGACCAGTTCAGATGGATCTAGGTGAGTTTTCAGATGATCTTGATAAAGATATTGTGGTATTTAGAGGACTTCTCCATACCTATGAACCAGATTAGAGAGATATAATGTTATTCTTAAAGCAAATATTATCTTCTAATGAGAAACAACAGGGACAGGTTTAATCTGAGCTTTTCTTAAGTGTATTACTGATAAACAGGGATACTTATGTCCAGAGTGGGATTAGATAGAGCCTAGCCAACCCTGCTGTAGAAGGGACCTTGATAGAGAAACCTAATTTTCTCAAAGACCTTTTGGACTTAGGCCAAGATTTCCTCTGAACTACTATCTGTCCCTATCTGTCCCCAGAAGTGATAGATCTCTTTCGCAGGATGGAATTCTAGAACTCTGATTAATTTTTTAGAATGTAATCCTTAAAGACTATAATTTGGACACTTTCATTAGAAATCCACCTTGAGGAAGCTCTTGGTTTTATCTTTTCAAACTTGATATGTTAGGATTTACTTGTTATTTCAAGTAATTCTTATATACTTTTCTACTGCTCTGCCTCTGACAAATAACACAGTTTATAGTATTTAGTCTAAAGCAAGTTTCTCCTTCAAGGGGCTTAATTTCAAGACCAAGTTTCCAGATTGGTGAATTTTCCCTTCCTGGGTCCCTTCCAGAGAAAAATGGATCCTCATTTATTTCTGGGCTATATTCTACAAAAGATGCTTCTAGATTTAATCCTGAAGCTCTCAAAAACATATGTACAATTATATCTTCCTTTTGATCTTTAAAGAGAGTCTTCTCTCCCCCCAGGAATGATGTGTTTTGTTGTTGTTGCTTTTTTATTTTTATTTTTTTGCACCTGCCAGATTGACTGTCTTTGACTACACAGATGAGGTCATTGAATAGAATTAAAAGTGAAGGAACCTTATGAGTTTAATAACAGTTTTACACTAGACAAATATTAAAACGTAGGCCCATCCCCAGCTCATAGAGGATTGACTCTCATTGTGATTTCTCTTCAGAACATCTTGCAGGCCGGCCACTATCCTTAGAGATAAACTCTCGCTATATCCAAACCTGGCCTGAGAAATCCTTAGAATACTTAAAATTACCTTTAACAATCTGTTCCCTTAGAGGCACCAATTACACATGCTATCAAAACAGCAGTTTTGACCATCAGCTGTGACTATCCAACAACTATGATTACCAAAGCAACAATGACTAGCCCGGATAGCTGCACGTTCCAATCAGATAAGCTGTCAGCCTGGGCCAAATTTATAAACTATTTCTGCTTTAACAGATATAAAATGTTTTATTCCTTTAAATTCTTATTACAAATATCTCTGTTAATTGACCTACAAGAAGTTCTGACATTATTTATATTTAGAAAACATGCCATAATTGGCAAGAGTAATAAAACTAGTTTTATATACTGTCTTATGTATATACCTCTGTCCTCATTCCTGCCAGCACACAGGCCTGGCGAGTATGTGGGACCACCTATCCACCCACCCAGAACCTCCCCCATTAGACAGTAATGGTGTGGAACCCTGCAGCAGAACTTCCTGCAGAGGTTAGGGGCAAGCCCCACACAGCTGATCCAGGTGTGGAACATCTTGATTGCCTCTAACAAAATATTATAAAAACCATCTATGACAATCCAACTGCAAATATAATTCTAAATGGAGAAAAAACTGAAATCTTTTACTCTTAGAACAGGTACAAGACAAGGATATCCTTTATCACCACTCCTACTCAGTATAGTTATGCAATCATTAGCTAGGGCCATTAGACAAGAGAGAGAAATGAAAGGCATAAGAATAGATAAAAAAGAAGTAAAACTATGATTAGTTGCAGATGACATGATACTCAACCTCCAAGAAGAAGCTCCTAAATATTTAAATAAATATACTAGCATTTCAGGTTACAAAGTCATACCCAAATGTCAATGACATTTCTCTACATAGATAACAAACACACTGAGAAAGGATATGGAGAAACAGTACCCCTTTACAATAGAACCATGACAATTGAAATATGTGGGAATTAATCTAATTAAAGAAGTAAAAGATCTATTCAACAAAAGTTACAATATTCTGAAAAAAGAGATTGGAGAGGTTGTCAGAAAATAAAAAGATATTCCTTGCTCCTAGATGGAAGAAATAACAATGTGATAATGGCTATGCTTCCAAAATTGTTATACATATTTAATGCAGTTCCTATCAATATACCACCAGAATGCCTCACAGATCTAGAGAAATCATTCCTAAAATTTATTGAGAACCAGAAGATACCTAGAATAGCAAAGGCAATCCTTGGCAACAAAGGCAAGGCAGGAGGCATTACAATTCCTGA
>NDGN011370959.1:0-25950 GCA_002564285.1 Tympanoctomys barrerae
CCCTCATTCCAGGAGCACTGCCCACGCCCCTCCCCTCAGGCACCCCTCATTCCAGGAGCACTGTCTCACAGGCTTTTGTAAGCATTTCCAACCACAGCGCAGTGGTTTCGTGATCAAACTGTTTTCCAAACTAAAAAACAAGTACATACTATCATCAAGGCCTCCTTGAAACCAGCCTGCTTTAGCTTCACAAAAATACTGGTCTTTGCCTTAGACGCGACACTTAAATCCCAGCAAATCCACCGTAAAGAACAGCTGGAGCTGGACCACCAGAAGAAACCCAAGAGAGCCTCTACCTTCTCCTTTCAGGCACGCTTAGGCATGCCAGTCGGTAGAGCAGAACCAAGACACCTGCATTTTCTGTGTCTTCCGATAACAGGCAGCGCCCGGAAGGGAAGGTGGGAGCCAGGAGGACTGGACACCTACCTTCGCTGGTAGCCACATTCTTCTGGGCTTTGGTCGGCGTGTGATCCGTGCTGGAACTCACGTCAGATGAGATGCTTGAGCTGCCTTTGCCTAGAGAAAACAGAAGGAGCAGCACTTCAGTTTGGTGATTTCAGAAGAGGGTCGTGCCTTCCACAGGGTCCTATACCAAGCTACATCATTTATTTCCAAGAAAGGAGTTCTGATATCAAGAATGGAATTCATTGTTCTTTACTTTATGCATCAAATATCTTTGGGGAAATAATCTGATCTGTGTTATAGCAGAGCTAAAGACATGGCTTGACTATAAACTCAGGCAAGATTATAAAACACCGTCAAATACGATAGCATAGTTCCACCCTGGCATGCATGTGGGGAGCGCAACTACTGCATTAGCTTTTTATTTGCAGCTATAAACCATGTGTTTCTCAGTGAACAATATGAGCAAATCTAAGAAAGAGGCATTATCAGAAAGCGAGAGCCTACCTACTCCACATAGCTATACCACATTAAGGAAACAAATTTCATGTTTGAACAGGGTCTCCTTTAATAGGAGAAATACTTCATTTTTCTGTTGCAGTGGTTCTTACTGAGGGACAGTCTTTCCATCCAAGGGGACATCTGGCAAAGTCTGCTATCATTTTTGGTTGTCACAGCTGGGGCAGGTTTGCTACGGGCATCTCCTGGCAGTGGCCAGAGTGCTGCCAGTCACCTCAGAATGCACAAGACAGCCATCCAACACGAATTATTCCATCTTGGGGAGGTTGAGAAGTCCTGGTCTTGGTACTAGTAGTTCAGGACTAAGTTTCTAGTCCTCTAAGCTTTTACACAATCATATACCTTGCTACTGATTGATAAATATTCTCCAAATGTCACATCAATGTCTGTAAATCTGAACTACAATTTATTTCCCAGAAAGTTATCTCATAGTTAAGATAGGCAGAATTCAAACATGTACCAGTGTACCCATGTCACCGTATCATCTTCTTCAACTGAGTGTAAGCAGAACATTCAAATAACTGACCTCGAACCAATACAAGATGGCAAAGGTAAGAGGATTTTACATATGTAATTGAAGTCCCTAAGGACCTGACTTAATCAGCTGAAAGACAATGGTATGCCTGACCTAACTAGGTGAAGACTTTAGGAGGATCTAAAAGAGAAAGCCTCCTCTTACTAGTCTTACAGCCCGACCACTGTAGTGCTGAGACCTCAAGGAAGGACTCTTCCAACAAGCACGGGGCTGGGCAGAGGGCTCCACGGACTGCTGCTCTGTAAAACTGCAGAAAAGACCAGGCAATTCACAAACAGAAATCTGATGTAAGAAATCTTTGAAAGTAGATGCTGAGTTATGCTGCTAGGGTCTGGTATATTTTTATGCAGTAATAAAAATTAATGTGACAAGCAACTAATTAATCACAAATGAACTCTTCACCCCACATATTGTGATCCCAGTTCTCACATTCACACAGGAAGTGTGGTTTTTTGCAGTGGTCTTACCATATGAACGGTCCATGCAATGGAATGAATCTTCACAGCCCCCCGACACTCACCTATTAAGACCCTAAGCCCACGACATGGGATTAGGAAGTAGGGCCTTTGTGTTTCCCTGGATCATGGGAATGGAGCCCTTCTGAAGGAGCTCCCCGACCACCTCTACAAGTGAAGACACAATGAGGAAGCAGCTGTGAGTTTAATAGCTGTGACCAGGCAGTCAGCTCTGCCAAACATGAGCCTGCCAGCACCTTGATCTTGGACTTCCTGGTCTCCAGAACTGTGAGGAATTGACTTCAGGTGCTCATGATCATCCCAAGTCTCCAGTACTGGTTACAGTCATCTGAAAGAACTATGACAGTACAAGTCTCAGGTAGAAGGAGCTTATTGTCTAAATGCATACAGAATAGGAAAGCACAAATAGATTTGCATCTAAAGAGCTTCAGGACCTTGCTTGTTTACGTGGAAAGTTATAGAGCAATTCAGCCTCGTGGATAACACCAACACAGCACACCAGTGCTGCTGTCTCTGCTCACTACTGCCCCAGACTCACTGCGGCCTGTGGCTCGGAAACCAACTTTCACCAGCCCTGCCCATCGTGCAGACTTCTCCCACACAGCCGGCTGGGGTGGTTCTGCGGCTCTATACTCTATAGAGTATATACTCTACATCCCCACAGTCAGGCAGTAGATGCCGTCGCTCCCATTTGAAGTGTGTTGCCACGGTGGGCTGGGAACTGTGTACACTTCTGATCTCTGCCGTTCAGTCTTGGACATGCACTCCTCCGAAAAGCCCAGTGCTTTTCCCTGACAGGGAATAAGTGACGCCTAAAGACTCAAAACAGTGTCGGATTCTGTGATCCACTGCGTTACTCTTCAAAACTGAGTAATACAAACATTTCTAATGGAGCCAAAAGCATCAGCGTGTACCATCAACATATCAACTTAAATTATTTTAATTATATTATTGCTTAGTGATGTGAAAATGGAAAACTAGAAATAAATTCCATATGTTCTAGCTCAGATTCAACAAGAAAACCAAAACAAAAGAATAAGCACAGAAACAATAAAACCCATAGCACTCAAATTAACAGCATTCACTTAATGTGAAAGATGATGTTACTTTGCAGAGAATAACTTGGGTTTCAAAGCCAAAGTTCAATATTGGTGGCATGAAAGCCGATGTCCTTCCTGACTGGCACGCTGTGCTCCCTGCGCCCGCCTGCGACCTGCGCACAGCTTCCTCTCGGAGCTCAAGAGGCCCTTCCTGCCCCCACGATACGACACGTCACTTCACCTCCGTTCGGACCCTCTCATTCATATTTTTGACCAACGAACTTCACCTTTGTGATCTGCTAAGGCTTTTTGCTTTATTTAATTTTCTCCCATGTGAGCTAAAGCCCCAAAGGAGGAAAAGTAAATGAATAATTAGGCACTGAATACAAATAAACATCCAAGTGAGAATATAAACTAATACATTGAAGAAAGTAAACATTATCTATAATGGATTAACACAGACATACACATCATTGCAAACTGCTCTACGGAGGAGTCACTTGCTGGATCAGTCACTTGGGTCACTGGGGACACACTACTAAGCCAGGAACATTAGCTGGAAAGTGCTGGTGTCTCACCCCGACTGAGCCATCCTCCAGGCTCTCTCTTAGAGGGTGCCAGGCTTTCCCAGCACTGATGACAAAGGGAATAGACTCTAAATGGGAATCATGCCAGTGAGGGATTCTGGGTCCCTTTTAATTTAAAAATTCCCTGAAGTAACATGCAAAACTAAGCATCTTCTCCGTTCTCATTCCTAGTGCCCAGGCTAATGCTGTTATTGAAAACAAGAGAGTCTGAATTTTCTTTGTGATTCCTTATAGCTAGCATGGAAAAGGGCAGATAAAAACTCAGTACTTGACAAAATATAAAGAAATGGCATCCCCTGACTCTAAACATTTTAGAAGTCCGAGAAATCTCTTGCAAAAGTGATTTACTGGATGAATTCTGGAGAGCGCACGCTAAATTCGTCATGTGGATTACAGATGCGCTTCTCCCATGAGGTCCGCCAGCTACCGTGTGGCCGCACGGGCTGCCTAAGCCGGTCTCCTGGGCTGTCCACTCCCGTGTTTCCGGCTGGTAGTGGCAGATCGTCTCATTCGGTACCAAATATCCACATGAAGGACAAAACTTTCTTCAGTGTCAAAATCAAAGGAGCCCTGGATCATACTGATCATTATTCTGGGATACTTTCTTTCTTTTATTTATTTATTTTGTTGACCTACAGTTTATACCTCTGTGCATACAGAGTAATATTAGTTATCGCGGGACTGGGATTATAGCTCAGTGACACAGTGCTTGCCTAGCAAGTGTGAGGTCATGAGTTCGATTCCCAGTATAGAAAAGAAAAGAAAAGAAAATTGCTACCTGAGAGAGTAATATTAGTTATCTCAAAGAATGATTTTGGTTAATCCATGGCCCAGATGCGTATTAGTTTTTGGGAAGAAGCTGAATGCAGGTTGTAACAGTGTATTAGGTCTTTTGAGTCTAAAGGGAGCAGTTTAACAGGTGACTTCTCTGCGGTTGGAGGCCAGAAGCAGAGACAAAGGAGGAAGAAGAGCATCCTGCGCACTCTGCTCCCCTTCACTACGAGGAAGAGCCCTGAATGCTGGGCTCCTTGGTTTTGCTCCTCTTCTGTATTCTACAGCACAGCAGTTGGAAGCGGGGCTCAGGAAGGAGACAAAAGGAAACGAAACGGAGACGGCTCTGCTGCCGCCGGCTTCCGCTCTCCTGTCTAGGCATCTACTGTGGGAACTGCTTCTTTGTTTACTCCGACGTCCCAGCTCACCTATCAAGTGTCTTCCCAGCCACTGACCGGGATCCAGACCACGTGCGCGGAACTGCTCAGGCCGTGGCAGTCGGCAAGCAAGATGCACTAGCTGAGCCCGACTCGTGGGAGCCACAGCGCGGAGCCCACCTAAGGGCATGCTTGGCCTAAGAAGAGCCAAGAACTTGTGCCATTACCAATGATTAAATGAACTCACCGTTCAAGAATAAGACCTACTTTAGGATTCAGCTTTCTACAGATCGTTTTGTGAGTTACAAATTATGTGTCATGTGCACAGTTTGTACGCACAATTCAGTGGCATTTATTACATTTCAGTGTGCGCAGCCACCAACATTATTCTAGAACATTTCAGCACGAGAAGCAGGAGTCTCTGAAAGCATTCAGGAATATTCTTCATGCCTGCTTACCCCGGCACCTAATCAGCTTTCCGTGTTTCGGAACCGCCTTTTCTAAATACTTTACATAAGCAGATTCACACAAGATTCATCCTTCTGTGTCTGGCTTCTTGCATGTAGCATAGTGTCTCCATCTGCATTTCATGAACCTTGTTTACGGCTGAATAGCACTCCAGGACGTGCCCACGTTACACTCTGTTTGTGTGTTCACCTGTCGGTGGACATCCGGGGTCTTTCTGCCTCCTGCCTACCGTGATTCTCGCTGCAGTGAGAGGGCGCTGGTTTCTGACTGCTTGTGGGTTTAGATGTTGGACTTCCAGGTCCTGCTGCCAGCTGAAAAAATATCTTGAGTGCTATGGCTGAAACTGATAAGCAAAGTACACAGAGCTGCCTGTGAAACTAATACCAGGCCCCGAGGGCGTCGAGCCGCAGCCCCAGGACCTTTTAAGCCTTCTCGAGTTTCAGGGTGCAGAGAGACTTGGGGTGTGGGAAGCAGCATAAGAAAGCTATTCCAGAGTATTACTGCATCCTCCAGGCAGGGCTGTGGGATGCCACTGGCCTCTGCGAACCCAGAGCAGCCGAAGAGCAGATAGCACAGGGCTGCGCAGAGCACTTGGAGCCAAACACACTGCTCCTGGAAGGCTGGAGCTGAAAGGCCAGGGCGCAGGGACCACCCCGCCTGCCCCCCTGGGGGGGCCCACTAGCTGCAGGCAGGACCACAGCCTGAGGGCCACAGGGCTGGGAGCAAGGCCTATGCCGTGCGCACAGGAGGAGGAAAGCCACGCCCGACACACCAAGCCCTGTGCATCCAGGCCCTAGAGCTCAGAGGTGCCATCGCCTCAGTGCTGTCAGCTGAGGAGCTACAGGGTGAGCGCAGACAGCGTCGAGCAGGACTCACTGTCCTGAGGAGCAACAGTGCTCTCGCGGCCGCACTCTTCTTCCTTGGTACAGAAAGGTTCCGTGAGAGAAGCTTCTCGGCTGAAGCCAATCTTTCCTGCATTGTTCCTAGAAGCTGTGATTCTAAGTAGGAAAAAAGAAAAAGACAGGACTTTCGCACAATGGAGACCCACAGAGGCAACAGCATGACGGAATCAGCCAAAGGGGACACGCACCTCGCTGGACACAAGCCACCAGAGTCGGGCTGCCTGCAGGGCCAGAGTCCTGCGTCACTGGCAACTGGCTGGCTGACCTTGCAGGTACTTATTTTGCAATATTTTACTTTCCTCATCTGTAAAATGGGTTAATGGGATATAAAGGTAGCTTCACAGAACTACTATGAAAGAAAAATGAAATTGATACATAAATTGCTTGTAACGCTATATGTATCTGTGTATATATAATAAATTATAAATGCTATTAATCATCTACTCTAATAATATCCTTAATAAATAATTCAATTTAATTGAAATATACATACTCAAGTCTATTCCATGAAGAATTTTTTTTCATACTGGGAATTGAATTCACCCGCCTCTCCCTTTCCAGGGATTCGCTGTACCACCGAGCCATATCCCCAGCCCGGAAAATTATAATTAGCACTAGAAATAAACAAGGCACAGCCCATATTAGACTGGGGAGAAAAACCACAAACACAGGAATAGAATTAGATATAATGCAGTATGATTAAGTTTCTTTCTTTTTGGGGGGGGCGCAGAGCTGGGGATTGTACTCAGGCCCTTGCGCTTGCCAGGGAAGTGCTTATTTCACTAAGCCATCTCCCTAGCCCCCTATGATTAAGTTTCTAACTAAAGCTATTCAGTGATATTTCCAAATTCTTCTTCTTCTTCTCCTTCTCCTTCTTTTTAAAAGTATTTTATTCCTTTTCTGAGAGATGAGGAGAAGCTTGAGGTCCAAAGGTCTCTCTAAGATCAAAGTGCAAATTCAGTAAGGTGTGCTCTACAAAGGCGCCGTCACCTCCTCCTGCCTATCCCCCCTCTCCAGGCCAGCTCTGTATCTGATTCCACTCAGTGCTGTGTCCCCCAAAGTGAGCACCATAGCTGGTGTGCTGGGGACACTCGGTGCACACGTGGTACGTTGAAACAAGAATAAGAAGCTGCCTGCAGGAATAAACTGGACATTAATCCAAATGGAGCGACCCCGGTCCCGTTCCCTATTGAGCACACTTCCTTCCCGCGGGCTCCAGCTGGATCCACACACCTACCCAACAGACTGTCTTTACCCAAAAGACAGGGACCTCAGAAGCATGACTTCCTGCTCAGTTCACTATATTGGATTCCTAGGGTTATTGCAGTAAATTACCACTAGCCAGATGGCTTCAAGTAACAAATAATTACTATCTTATAGTCATGGTGATTTAGGGGACTGAAACTCCCAACCTGAAAGATACCTGGGCCAAGTTCGTGTTCTCTAAAACTGAAGCATGAGTTTTAGGAGCAACGGAGGTTAAGAGCAGAATACACTTATTGGGGGAAAGAAAGCCCCTGTCCCAGAGAAGGACAGAAGGGGGACCCAAGTGGGTTGCCCCTAAGCTGTGTCTTCCAGTGATATAGAGAGAGTAAAGCCATTTGGTCAGGTGGGACAAAACTACGGTCAACCAATGAGATGACAAGCACATTTGCTCAAGTAAAATTGATTAAATCCAGGGCCAAATGGGGAAGCAAGTCATACAGCGAGTGAGCCTGGCAAGTGGGCAGGAATACAGAAGGCGTTTCCTGTAGGGAGCTGGATTAGTGACTTCCAGGCATCCTTAAAGTGAGACTCACTTAGAATACCAATCCTGGGTGCCTGTCTTTAGGCAGGTATGTGGCTGCATTCCTTTACTCTTTGTCTGGAAGTCCGGCCCACAGCAGGGGTCTGTCTCTCCCAAAGTCTTAAAGTCATCTTGTCTTCCATCTGCTGTCCCCTTGGGTCTGGCCGTCTGACTCACCTGTAATATTTCTGTCTAACTCAGCCACCTGCAGCAACGAAAGCTCCAAGTTTGAAATGAAGGTGTCTGTGGGGCCACGCTCCCTGCAGGAGCTCGGAGAGAATCTGCTCCAGGCTTCTTTCCAGCTCCGGGTTCCTTGGCTTCTGGCAGCATGCTTACCCGCTCTGCCTCACTGTCAAGTGCCTGTCTTCCCTTTGTGGGTCTCTTTCTCTTCTCCTGTGGGCACTACTTAGTTGGGTTAGGGGTCAGCCTCCTCAGTATGCATTCAGCTAATTACATCTGCACCACCCTTCCTTCCAGCTGAGAGCCTCAGAAGGATGCTCCAGGGCCGGCCAAATAGCTCAGTGGATTAAAGCTTCTGCACGCAGGCAATAGCTCAGTGGATTAAAGCTTCTGCACGCAGGCACGGGGCCTGGGGTTTGATCCCCGGTCTGCCATGCTGGCCCCGCCCTGGGGCACATTGAGACAGGGATCTAGACTGGGCCTGCTGGCGTGCGCCTGTAATCCCAGTTTTGGGAGGCTGTAAGCAGGCAGATCACTATCTAGCAGTTAGACCCTGAACACCCTGTAGACCCTTCCTAAAATACAAAAAAAAGAAAAAAGAAAAAAGAATGATGTTCCAGGAAGTACCTGAGCTGGGGAGGGAAAGAAATACAATTCAAGCTAGTAGATATTCCAGTGTTCTGCAGAATTAAACGGCAAATCTTATCCCTCTTCCATGAGCATTCGCTGAAGCCTCCTTGTGTGGCAGCCTCATTATTGTAAGTGGAAAAGCAAGGTTAGCAAGTAAGATTTAATGCGTTGCTGCGAAAGGCAGAGTCTAAACAAGCCTCTCAGCTTGTAAAGAGGCAAGCCCTGGGGACACCAGCATTCAAAGGGACGACAACCTGCCCTGAGGGCCCAGGACAGAGCCTGCTCCCTGCGGCACAGCCCCCCTTTAGGCCACTCTCGCCCCCCTTTAGGCCACTCTGCGAGAGTCGGCAGAGAAGCCAGATGACACAGAAGCCAGATGACGCAGACGGTGGGTCACAGCTGGGTTCTGAAGGGAGTAGTGATAGGCTTAGAATGGACCAGGGGTGGCCGGGGGCTGGCTGCACGGGCATGGGAACTACCACTGTGAAGTAGGCCCCTGGAAGTCGTTCTTGGCCTAACAACACCATCACCGCAAACACCGCCATCGCTGCGATTTGCTGGGCAATTAGCTAATCCTCCCCATCTTCCTACAAATCCTGAAGGGCTGCTGTGCCCTAGGTCAGGAGACGCCTGTGCAAGGAAAGGCCACTGTTCTTCCTGCAGCTCGCTGCTGTGTCAGCAAGGTTTGTGAGTCCCTTCCCAGCCCTGTGCTCCTTTCCTAAAACCTGTGTCACTGAGCCCACAACTGCCCCTTCTGATCCACTTGTTCCTTCATCCAACAGTTCACACACACACACAAACCCACACCAAGCCGGCCTGACCGCCAAGGCTCTTCTCGCAGAACTGGAAGGCGTGGGAAGAATGAGACCCACGAATGCACCACCCGAGTGGTGGGGGTGGCCAGTCCTCATTTCTCTCTGATTCTTGTGGGTTTCTATGGCTCAGTCCCAGGTTGTTGTAGCCAGGGCTTGCAAGGGAACAATACAGGACACATAATTTACAGGAGTATTTTATAATAATCACCCAAAGAGTCAAGTTTAAAAGAGTGCAGGAAATCTGTTCACACACTAAAGACCCAAAAGCTGAGAGCCTGCATCCCGGGCCCACGCCCTGCAGGAGTCCAGCGGAAGGCCGAGAGCCCCTCACAACGCCTCCCACAAGCCCAGCTGGAGGCCAGGGGTCCCCGGCAAGGTCTCACGCAGGCCCGCTTCACGGAGCTGCGCTGGGAAGGCCCACAGGTCGGTGGTGGAAGCTAGAAAGCCCGTGCCGCAGGACGAAGGATCTGTGCCAACAGGCTGAGCCAGGAAGCGGCTCTCAAAGTAAGAGCCAGAGCTCCCCTCGAAGTAGCACAGCCGTCCCCAGCAGCGAAGTAGCACAGCCGTCCCCAGCAGCGGCAGGGACCTGAGCTCTTCTCACAATGACAATAGCCAAGTCCATATCAGGAAAGCCAGCACGACATGTTTCTCCAGATCACTGAACAGTGTGCCACCTTCTGTGGTAGAGCCAGGAGGGGGTGCTCCCTGCTGTGCGTGGCGAGCATCCTCGGGGGCCTCCCGCACGCAGTGCCACACTGACGCAGCTCAGCCGGGTGTTACTAGGTGACTGATCCACCACCCAGGTTCAAGTCAGGTGGTTACGGACCTTGTATCTCAGCAACTCAGGGATTTCAGGCTTTCATACAAAGCACTTTTACACATATTTACCTGAAGTATCACCGGTGATCATTAAAAACCGAGGGCAACAGAATGATAAATTATAATGGACTTTAGCTCTCCATAATCTCCTCCTTTCAGTCTAGCAGAGAGCCCACTCACAGTGAAGGGGGAAATGGCTACTTATATACCATTTATTCTTATAAATTCTTATTCTTATTCTTATTCTTTGTGCAAAACAATCTTAGAATCTATTCTTTTTCCTACCCCACATTGTCTATTTATTAAAGAATCACAGGCAAAAGTAAGTTTGTACCTCAGAGAAAATACAGAAACCAAATATAGCTAAGAAAGTACTAACTGGAAAGACTGCGACCCAGAGGTCACTGTTGTGGTTCGTGTGTAGTTGTCCCCCAAAGCCTCCTGCTTCACTGGGGTGGGGTTCTAGAGTTTATGATGAATTCACGATCTAAGGCTGGGATTGTGGGTGTGAGTGCTATACCCGCCCGGGCAGATAGCCTGAAGGCAACAGAAGAAAAGGGGACAGGCTTGCTTCCGCCACTGCGGCCGCTGCTCCTCCCTTTTGACTTTATTCTTTGCTGTTTTCTGCTGCCACGAACTGCTGCCCTCTGCCATGTGGCATGATACCTTGGAGCCAGCCAAATATGGACTGAAACCTCCACAAACTGTGAGCCAAATAAGCCTGTCCTTCCTTGATGTTGGGTGTCCAGCATTTTATCCCGGCAATGAGAGACAGCCAGTCCCCACTTCCTCCCTGGCTAGCTCTCCCTAATTCTCAACACCTAATCCCCTGTGTAGAAGAGGTGACAATGGAGGAGGCGGTCTGACATCACTCAAAGCAAGGCACAGTGAGTGTGAGCACCGCCCCTGCGACCCTGAGTGAGCATGCCCTCTAGAGCCAGCGAGGGTTTCCTTCAGCATTTGTTCTGTTGTTTCAGTCACTCATCACTAACTCAAAGTCTGTATGCTCTGGGAGTTCTTTTAGCTTTCTGCTCCCACGTTATTTGCTTCTCCCCACTTAAAAAGTTATCAGTCCTCTCAAAAAACTATAGTCCACATCACAATCACAACATAGAATCCAAAAGGTCTAAAAGTTGAGTGGAAGAGCCAGCCCAACAGTTCAGCAGATTAAAGTACCTGCAAGCAGGCCCAGGAGCTGGGGATTCAATCGCCGGGCTTGCTATGCTGCCCCCGCCCCTGGGGCACGCTGAGATGCTGAGATGGCAACTGAGACTGGACGTGGTGGTGCACACCTGTAATCCCAGCTCTTGGGAGGCTGTAAACAGGTGGATNACTATGAGTCTGATCTAGTAGTGAGACCCTGAACACCCTGTAGACCCTTCCCTAAAATAGAAAAATAAATAAATAAATGTTGAGGGGAAGAGACGGAGGTGTTAGCTCATTTTCTCCTCACTGAGTTGAATATGTCACCAAATGCCCAAGCAAAGTTGGGTTATTTCAGAGCTGTGTCTTTGGCTTCAGGGTGTGACTCTGGAATTGGCCAGTTGCATGGGATCTGCTTGGTCCCTAGAGGCAGTCCCAGTGTTCTTACCCATCATGCCACTCAAGGATGTGCTGATCCGCTTCCACCTCTCTCTCCTTTTACTTGGCTGGGGAGACATTATGCTGAGGCCCATGGTAGGAAGCTTTAATTCTACTACATGGGAATAGAGGGGGCCATTTTTGCCAGCACTTGTCTCTGAACACAGAGCAACAGAGAGAGGATGAAGGACAGTAACAGAGAACCGCAGACCACCAGGCCCCTTCCACTCCCACTCTGGAGGAGGGAAGCCAACAAGGATCCCAGCGCAGGGGACTTCCAAGCACTGCATCTGCCCATCCCCCAACCCCTGCGGTGGCCACGCGGCTGGCCAGAGTGCTCCCACCTCCAGCTTTAGCTGAGAGCTGTGCCGATCTAGCCCATCAATGTAGGTGCCCCTTCTACCCTCACTGCCAATGACTGCTGAGCTGCCAATGAGAAGTGCTGGGCAAACGGACAACGGAGGATGTTGTTCAATGGCAAGACAAGGTGATCTTTCTCTCTCTTCTTATGTCAACAACAGCTGTATTATTTCAAAGATGTGCCATGGTTTGGCTGTGGCCCCCAGATTTTTGAACTTCAGTCATGGTGGGGCTGAGGTGTGATGAGGGCTACCTCATGATGCTGGATCTCGTCATGCCAGCTGTCTACCACCTCAAGAGCAGCTGCGCCCAAGCAAGCCCGCTCTGCTCTTCTCTCTCCCCTTAAAGATGACCCACTCTGAGCATTCCATTACGGCAGCAGCCAGCAGACTGTGTCTGAAGGAGACTCCACTTTTTAATGAAGATCCCATAGAAAACCAGAGAAACAAATAAATTAGGTAAGCACATCACAACAATGTTAACGGTGCAAATAGGCGTCAGTCTGACACCTACTCAGCTTCTGTAATATGAACCCGAAAGGGACCAAGAAGTCTCTGCTGCTGCACCTGGTGGTGAGTGTTGGAACTGTGGCAATTTTATGATGACTAAAATTGTAACTTGAATTTAACATAAGAAATCATCATAAAAGATCTTTGTTCCCAAGTAAAAGGAATACTAGCTCTAGAGACTGATTCTATAAAAGACTGAATAGGTACAAAGTAATAACTTCAACAGTGATGGATTGTAATGGCTTAAATAAGCACAGGCACGTAAAACCAAGAAGCAGTACCCTCAGCCACACAATAAATCTGATAAGGCTTCCCGTCCTTGGGAAATAGTTTAACTTGCTCCGGGCCATCAACAGATGACTTGGTCACTCTTTCTTCTTTAAAAAATTTAACTCAGCTGCGATCTATAATCTACGCTGTATTTTTCAAAGCTTTATGCATTTAAAAAATCACTATCCCTAAATTTTACATTTACAGCCCTTTTATCATATAAATTGCGGTCATAACCTAAGTTAAGGTTTGCAGAAGCCAGTGAAGGGAAAGGTCTGGCGTCTATAAAAGGAGATACATTAAGCAAAATAAATCTTGCCTGAAACTGGAATAGTTCATGAATATAGCAACCTAGGAGCCGATCTCTTTTTTTTTCTTTTAAAAATAGAATAGTTTTGCCTTTTGGCCAGAGTAGATCAAATACTCCAGGACGGCTGCTGTCTCCTTCCTCATTCTCTTTTTTGATGTGCTGCTACTTGGTGAATAACCGTGAAATTTCCAGAATGGTTTTCCCAAAAACTTCCAGCACAGAGGAATCACTTCGCCTATAAAGGTGTCAGGAACATTCTGTTCTCCCACCCAGCCTCGGTCAGGAATTTAAGATTTCAATCTGCACATTTTCTACGCTAGTCTTTTTTTTATTCATTTCTTAGAAAACTCACCTTCCTCATTACAAAGAGCAAGCTCCTTTTGATAAAGGCATTTTGTGTAACCCAGATAGAAATTTTAGAGTACACTTAAGTTTTATGAGTATGTTTGTGAAGATTTTGTTGGAATGTAATTTATAGGTCTCACTCATTTAAATAAGAATTCCAAGCATTTGAAATGGTATTTTTTTCTCAATATGATACTATTTAGGGAGATGTTTCCAAGTATATGGCCTAAGTCAAGCCGAATAATCTCACGAGCACCAAGATTTATATATCTTTCATAAAAATGAGATGGAATCACAAATTTGGGGCTGTTTTTCTCATCCCTTCTAACACAGGAAAGATACAGAAGGGAAAAAAGTGTTGTGCTTCCCCTACTTTCTCCTCTGAATACGACACAGCCGACTTGCTTGACCTGCTCACAGAGCGTGTGTGGAGGATGCAGCTGCTACACCAATCAGTGAACAGGCAAGCGGTTCTGCAGCAGATCCTCTGGCCAGGGGTCCCATATCTCAGATCAGTGCTGACACTAGTGCTGGAGACAGTGTTACAGTCCACAAGTGGGGAGCTCTGTTTGAGACCCCCCAATATATTTAGTTGGCTACAAGCCAGAGTTCCCATGATTCTCTTCTTTTGCCTGACCAATTTCCAAGGATGATGCAGAGAACACCAGGAAATGGCCGCTTCTGGGTTCTTTCTGAAGCAACATATAAAATTCCATGTTTTGAAGGTTGATGTTTATATTTATTTTAATGTGAAGGAGAGAGATATGAGCAAGTGGAAAGGGGAAGAATTAATGACTAGTTCTAAGTAATTATTTTGTCTACTGAAAACAAATATTCTACACACAACTACAGCACTCTAAAATAAATTCTACCATGACTTTTCCTTAGGGATTTCCAAGAAAACCTTAGGTCAGTGTTGGCATGACCATACATTCCGATTTATCAGATTTCCTGCTATAGACACAAGGCCCTTCATCTCTAGACAAGAGTACTTCATTTACCTCTCAGTGTAGTACTTCAAAAACACGGCCACCTAACATCCCTAAGCCTGGAGTTCCCCTTCAGCCATGCAAAAGGCTTAAGGGTGTGGTGCTCCCTTGGCGGCGTGTTACTACCCCAAGGTCTAGTCCCAGGAGGCAGGACCTGTGCCACCAGCCCCTGGTCCGCACAGGGAAAGAGACGCACAGCCAGTAGATGAAGATACCAGGTAGTGGAGCCCTCAGCCACAGCTTGGCAATGTCCTCTGCTGGGATCAGTGCACACGGGGCCAAATTCTCCGTGCCTTATTGCTGCTTGACTTGGAAAGATAGTAAACTTTCTCCCTCGCTGAGCTTCCTTATGAAATGCAGCTTTCCACGAATTAATACACATAACACGTTTAGCTTGATGTTTGGCCCATAGTAAGCATTCTCTGTTAATACTGTACCAGGACTGCGCCTCAGTCCAGGCATGAAAATACTTCTAAATTAGATTCTAAGTCATCACTTGAATCCAAACAAGTGATACTAAGTTAATAATCAGATTATTAAATTCAGGCCAGGTCTGTCTCATTCAGTGTATTTTTTTTTTTTAAGAATACAAAAGAAAAAGGGGGGAAAAGCAGTAGAAACAATACAAAATTTCACCAAACAAAGTAAAGGAATTTGGGGCAGCAAGAGAGCTCAGTGGGCTCAAGCACCTGCTCAGGCAAGCTCAGGCAGGCGGATGAGCCTGGTCGGCTCCCGGCGCCACGAGCCGGGCAAGCCCCACCCTCAGGATGGGCCGAGCCAGCCCCTCCCAAAAAAGTAACAGGAGTTCAACAATGATTGCTGTATTGCATGATGCTATACTTGCTAAAATCTCTGCGCATGCACCACTCTGGTCAGCCGGTGATGCCCACTCAACACACGCAGCACAGCGTCCTGCCCCGGTCCTAACTCTCGCTGTTTTAGCGTGACATCTCTTCATAGTACCACCTCCATTCCCTTGCATCTCCTCCACGACAACCTTCCCTGGGTCGCACTTGGAATGTTGGTAGCATTTACAATTTTTTGCACTTACCACACTCATAATCACCACTGACATTTATAGCACTCTCAGGAACATATCAATTTGTTTTTATGTGCATTTTCTCATTGCGTTGGCATTTCTATCTTCTACCAGGCTCTGGGATCACAGGCTTGTAAACAGTGTAGCTGGCCAAAGACTACACCACGAAGCCCTCGGGAGCACTTGGTTGTCCACGATACCTACGCGCTAGAGGCTGAGAGGTGAAAAGAGCCATGCAAAGCCTCCTTCCGTGCGCAGGTAGGTTCTCCACAGTGGACGGACTGACCAAGCTCTCGCCTGGCTGCGCTCTGACGAGGGTAGCCGCATCGCAAGGCATCTCTAATCAGCTCGGAAGCGGACGTGGAGAAAGCGGAAGAATCCACTTCTACTCTAGTCAAATTACTTGCAATACAGGAAGGAGTTAAATCTGGCGTTTCTCCTTCCAGCAGGGGCTGAACTAGCATGTCGCTAGTATATGCTACTACAGTAAGGGTCAGTCTACTATTCTGAAAACCTGACTTCTGAGACATTTCCAAAGCAACGTGTGGCTGCCCCTTGGGCCCACCTACTCCGTAGCAGCTGCCTCCTGGGGGCCCTGGAGCCCTTCTTCAGCCCTGTTACCCCAGGCAACGCCCACAGTCTCACCACACCACTCACCTCCGTCCTCAGCATAAACTGGGAATAGCAAATCAAGCTTCTGTTCTTCCCGGAATCACACACATCAGGAATCCAGCCTAGCTGCCGAGCGGGGAAGGGCGCTCCCTCCCACCGTTCAGACAAAACATACGCCTCTCGCCACCAAGGAAGAACAGAAACACTATTTCTGAGAGCACCCCAGTTTGCTGGCCTGGACCGCCCAGGAGCAGAACACATACCCTCTTACCTTTTTCAACTGTTTTCTTTCCAAATGCCTTACCAGATTCTTGACCTCCTTGACCCACCATATGTGTCCCTCCACATACTACAGAAAGCCTGTACAACCAAGGCGCTAAACCTCCTGTTTACCTTCTCAGACTCACTCAAAAGCAAAACATTTTATTCACTGCATGGTGCAGAGGCGGAGGCAAATTCCTCAAAGGCCCACCTATGTAGTGTCACTCGATCATCTCCAGGGCCACTGTGTCATCGGCAAATAAATATTAATATCCAATAGACACAACACACTGTGTGCATCGGACAAAGCAATTTAGCTGGAGGAAAGAAGTGGGTGAGCTACATCTTTCTTAAGTTTGAACCAAAAGAAATTATGGTTTTTGAAGGTGAAAAAGGGTCAAAATAATAATATCACATGGGTCAGCCTAAGTAGAAACATTTCGTTGGGGTGACACTTGAAGACTGGGGCTGTTCAGTCTGAAAATAACAAAACCACTGAATAATGTCCAAGACGTCATGTACTCAATGTCTCTTGATAGTTATAGTTATAGTGAGTTACCAGTGAAGTATTTAAAGAATGCATATTCTGAATAGAAGAGAGAAAAAGCACCAATTTTCAAAAAAGAATTGAAAAATACTTGTCACGTTAATTAAGCAAGCGACAAAAACCAATGTTTTTGTTATGTTGATCTCTTGCATTGCTGAGCTTCCTACAAAACTCTTTGGAAAATCAGCCTATTAATTTCTAACCTAAATCTTGGCAGCAGGAAACCCCAGCACTGCAAAGTGAGCCGAGAAAGGCTAAGCCCCGCCACTATCTGCAGTGAAGGCCAGGGGAGAAGAACCGGATGGACGGGAGAGAAAGCAACAGCACCATGGAGTAGCCTCCAGGGCTCAGTTTCCACTTTGACGTTTCCAACATCGCTGAGGATTGTAGCGCTGCAGAAGAGGCACCCTCTCCTTGAGTACTCCCCTGTGTTCTGCCAACTGCATAATCGTGTAGAATCACATTATTTGAATATGCATATTTTATTGTGGAATCTTTCTTTCATCAACAGTCTGTTTCATTTTGTATTTTAAAATGCACACATATTTTAGCTTTAGGATAAAATATGAGGCAAGCAAAACAGTAGTGGAAAACTCAAAATAATGAAAATAACCCCTAAGTAATAAAACTTTTTTCTCTGTGTGTGGCTAAACTGAACTGAGCATCAAGTATAAGTTTTAGCTTTTTTAGTTTACACAGGAAAAAAGGGGGGGCCAGAATATAGCTCAGTGGCACAGTGCCTGCCTAGCAATCTCCTGGTTCTGAGTTCGAGTCCCAACACCAAAAA
Organism: Tympanoctomys barrerae; assembly: GCA_002564285.1. Taxonomy (NCBI): domain Eukaryota; kingdom Metazoa; phylum Chordata; class Mammalia; order Rodentia; family Octodontidae; genus Tympanoctomys; species Tympanoctomys barrerae. Next base: position 17,918 of record NDGN011370959.1, read on the forward strand.
AAAAAAAAAAAGCTAAGGCCTTGAACTTGATGTGTAGACAAATATCAATCTCCCTCTGATGACAGAGAACCTGGAGTATCCACAAAACACTCAAGGGCAGGCGACACAACACTCCCAGGATGCTTTCAGGGGCACCTACATTTGAAAACAGTCTGAACTTCAATGGCAAAATAATGCGAATCGTAGGTATGCCGTCACAGGAGGAAAGCCTAAGTACAGGGGCAGCCGTCAGGGTGCCTGCCGTCATAGTGCGTGGTCTCCTGCGGTCTCCACGGCTGCCTCAGGATCTAATAAGACTTACTACTTTTATTTCTAAGACATGTGAAAAGAGCACAGAAATGAATTATCCTGGGGTCCCCAGGGAAGTGCATCCCACAGTAAGACCACACACATCTCACACCACAACTCGCCTCCATGATACACACTAGATGGATGACTCGCAAGTTAAGGCTGGAAAATATCAAATTGTGGCAGAGGACCGGCAAACAGAAGAACGGAATTCCAGTTCGACAATGTTGTTGCTGAAAGACTGAAGCTTGCTGAGCCCCAAGTTCCTAAAAACACAGGCACAGGCCTTATTCCTGTGCACTGGTTAGCCTAGAACACTCCAAGCATCTCTAAGATTTGTTCAGCGTGGTAGTCTTCAGGGTGACTGTCCTACCGTGGTTGATGCACAGTCAAGGGTGGCACTAGCCTTACTCCTCCCAGATGGCAAGCTTCACATCCTAAGGGCCAGCAGAGAGGGCCTGCCACTGCTGAGCTCCTGCCTCTACCAAGTGACAAACACACGCAAGCGAGGTCTCACACAGACATGCTTCGCTCTACTCCTCGGTCTCCAGATCCCTCAGTCTTCTCCTTTGTTCCAGCGCTACCCAAGGAAAGTATTTCCTATTTACAAGGTTAAGTGTCTGCCCCATGCCCCTCCCCCAGTCCCTACATTTCTCCAGAATTTAAGGAGCATTGTCCCCACGTGCTCTATCCATAGGCAAATGGTGCTGCCCTCCCAGAAGATGCAGGCGCCTCACGAAAACCAAGTTGAGCCCTCAGAGCACTACAAGATAACAAGACAAGCTGCAGTCCTGAAAATCTAACACCTGTTATCCACTCAATTACAAATCTGCCAACACAGAAGGGCAAAGAGGAAAAGTACAATAACACACCTAAATGTGCAGCTAACTAGAAACACTGCCCCAAATAAAGCTATGTGGCTCTTGATTTCATCAGGAAGTATTGACGGGACTCCTGGATTAGTGATGAGGAAGTAAGGAGCTGAAAACCTTATTGGTGTCGCTTGCAAAGGTGTTCACAGTCTAGGGGAGAAGTAATCTGGTAAGGACAATCGCCCTCGTAAGTCTGTGCTCCCAGGAAGCACAAGGTGTCCCGCGGTCCATGTACCCAGCTCCCAACCAGCTCATCATGCCTGGTAGAGGATGGTCCAGCTCACTTCATTCTGGAAAGTCAGATGACGGCAAGAACACATTCCAAGCACAGTGGAGGCCCCACAGCGAAAGGAACGCACACTGAGCACTGGGAGCCACAAATATTTACCAGGCCCATAAAAGGCAACGAAGGAAAGCCGAAAGTTGGGAGATGTTCACAGAACTTCAAGTCTTGCGGATCATGGCAGGAAATCTGAACTTCATCCAGAAAGCTGCAAAAAGCCCCTGCAAAGCTTACCAAGCAGAACCACATGGCCGAGGGCAAGGGGCTAGGTGACATTCAGAGAAGGAGCCAGAGAGGGTAACAGGAGAAGCAGCAACACGAGCTCGCTCGAAAGCCACCCCCGAGACAGCAGAGGCATCTAGAGAGAGAGGAAACTTTAAGAGACGCCAATACAGCAGGAGCTCCAGGAGTTTGGAAGTGGACAGGAGGAGGGAGGGGAGTCTCAGACAGGGTCCTGGGTGGCTCTTCTCGAGTTCTGCGAGACGCTCTGGAACCTGCACGCGTGGCCTTCTGGAGAAGCAGCTTCAGCCGTGAGGTCATGAGTGCCCGCACCCAGAGGCAGCAGAGGCCCAACTGCGCACCTTCCTGAGAGGCCTTCCGCCTCCCTCCGCCTGGTCGGGCCTAATCACCACGCTCCCTCTTCCTTCTTTCCCGTATACAAGGCCAGGACTCTGTGGTTCTCTTCCCATCGAGTTCCTCCTTCCCTGGCCAACTTCTTAACACTCTTGATTCTCAAGGTCAAAATACCTTAAGACCCATTAAAGAGGAAGTTATTTATTTATTAAAAAGTTTTTTAAAATAAAAACTGGGATACAGAAGAGACCTCAAATAAGAAAAGCAGCTCTGGACAACAAAGGCAGTCTTGGGGCACCACATTCCCTGACTCAAAATCATCCTACAAAGCTAATGTAATAAAATCAGTATGGTATTGGCAAAAACAGACCTGAAGATCAGTGGAACAGATTAGAGGTCACAGACACAACCACAAACACACGGAGCCATCTTATTTTTGACAGAGAGGCCAAAATGGATCAAAGATCTAAGCATTAAAATAGAAATACTACATCTACAGGAAGAGAAAGTGGAGCAGAGAATGCCTCCCACACACACCAGTATACCTCAGTGTTTTGGTTGCCCAGGTAGTAGTTCCTGTTCCAGTTGCTCCTGTCTCTTAGAAACGGCTGGTCACAGTGATGCGCAGCTGGTCACTATGATGCACAGTGTATAAACCAATTCACACTTGCCACACCATTCTTCATCTGTACTTCCTACTTGTTTATCTCATACAAACCCTAGACCACCAGAGATCAGGGCCTGATATTCTGGGACTGACCCTCATCAGTGCCAGTTGACATAAATAAATCTGCCTCCAGATCCTGGGTGTTCTGATATTTCTGCTTGCCATGGCATCTGGTGCATTGGCTAGGAAGACCAACTGTGTTGCCTCTTTGGTCACTGGTTGTGTCCCTCAGATGCAGCAAGGTCCTCTTCAGGACCTGGCGAGAAAGTGTACGTGTGATATTTCTCAAGTCCCCTGAGGGGTCTGGATGAGGATTCACACTTTCTCAAGCAGCTCACATCAGACCTCCGGGGGAGGAGTATGCAATCTGTGTGTCTGTCCACCTGCCTAATTCTCGTAAGGCTCCTGGGGGGCAACCCAGTTAGTCAGCCTGTCAGTCCTGCTCAGGTCAAGCACAAGAGCTTGACCAGCTGTTAGTTAAGGGCACCCCTTAACTAACGTTAGCGCATGCCTGCAATCCTAGCACCGGGGAGGCTGAAAACAGGAGGATCGCTAGGAGTCTGAGCTGCATAGTGAGACCCTGTACCAAATACATAAAACAAAAAAATTTTAAAAGGGGGGGGCACCGGAGAGCCCATGGTCATTCCAAAAGTCAGGGCAAACATGTGGCTTTCCCAGTAGACAATGGAACAGAGCTCTCTGCCTTCAGTGTTCCCTCTGTCAAAAATTTACCATACCTGGGGCAACCGAGACCCTTGCCTCTCACCCCTTCTGCCGAGCACAGACTTGCAGCCTGGAGGACCTCTCGCCAAACACAAATTCCCGTGTAAGCTGGTCCTCACACCATTTTTGGGAAGAGACCTCCTCTTCAAATTAGAAGTCACCATCTCCTTCAGCCGAAGCCAGCCAGTCTCTCTCCTCTTTAACCATGTGCCTTCAACTGTGACTGCTCCCCAAGGGAAAGTCGACGCCTGCATCAGCCTGAGACAGGCAACCACAGTCCCGAACTTCCGGAAACTCTTCTCCCAGGTGGATAAGCTAAGGACTCGCCTCCAGGCCCGGCCACCAACCGTGCTGCCCCACCACATCCCCAGCTGCTGTCAGGTGTCATGGAAACACAAACAGGAGCGCAGCCGTGAGAAGCCGTCAGTCACCTTGGCTGACGTCAGTCTCTGCGTCGTCAAGGCGCAGCCGTCAGCTCGCGTTCTGCGCTGCCCAACACACGCACCCTTTTGTTTTATTTTTTAAGAGAATAAGGAATAGTAAAACAAAGAAACAAAATGGCATTAGAAATAATACGTCATTTCACTAAACAAAACAATAGGAATTAAACGATGCTATTATATTGCATGATGTCTTCAAATTAGTTGTTCAGAATGGCAGATATAAGCAGGAAAAACTGATTTTAAAAAAGCTATAAGAAATTAAAAAAGGAAAGAAAAAGTTGAGCATTAGCTGCTCCTTTCAATAGACCAGCATAAATCAGCAGTGTAAGTTTCCAAGTGATACTGTATACATACACAAATGCACCTTCTTCCCTTCCCTCTTTTCTTTCTTTCATCCTTTCCCCATCCCAGTCATCCCTTCCCTTTCCCAGCACCTACTGTACCTTCCAGATTTTATTTACTCTTTTAGGTTGTTACACAAGCAGGACAATATGACGTTTGCTCGTGTGGCGCCTTCGGGGACTGTCACCCCACTGCCACAAGGGCTCGGGAACTCCTGCACTATTTTTGAAGGAGGCTCTGATGATGGACTTGCCTGCCCGAGACAGCTTGCTTCTCTGCTCCTCCCAACTACATAGTTCTGTCACTGTACGCTCCACCGTGGGGCAACCCCAGCTACACCACGTGGCACCCGAGCCATGAAAGACCGGGTAGAATTTCAACCTCACATCGGATGTGTCAAAACTGCCCAATGTTTAGAGACCAAACTGCTGAAATATACCGCCCCTGCCTGTAAAGCCAGCTCAAGATCTGCAAGCTGCCGGCGCTGCCCATCGCCCTCCGTGAACACACCCAGCCTTCTGCCGCACACAGCCTGCGGCGCGCCTGCCTGGCACTGAGATGCCTCCCTTCGGCTCCCACCTGCTGGTACCTCTTTGAAAAGACCCGAGTTCTGCACTAAACATCCAACTGACCTGGACTCAATCTCCCAGAGGTTCAAAGACTTGTTTCCCATGACACCCAAGATGCTTGCTGGAAAGTCACAAAAACTCTGCCACAACATACGGCAGAAACTGGCTAAAAGAAAGAAACTCTGCCCATGTCTCAGTGCTGCTGCTTTGATAAAAGCTGATTCCTGGGTCTTAAGTTCACGAAAGCAATGATGCGCACTCAGACTGTCAGCCCTGGCCGTGCCCAGGGCCTACCTGTGCGGACAGTTGGCTTCGCTCGCTGAGAGCAGCCTTCCTCTTCAGCCTCTGCACTCTGCCTTTTCTCCTTCTGATCAAGAAAGATGGTGCTATGGTTTGTGTCTAGTTGTCCCCCCAAAGCCTCATGCAGTCACTGGGTCAGGGTTCTAGAGTTAGTAGTTAATTCAAGATCCAGCACTGGGATTACAGGTGTGAGGTCGACCCCTGCCTCGGGGCGGTGCACAGGGAGGCAGGCAGGCTAGCTGTGCGCCGCTGCCCCACCCTTGCTCTTTGCTGTTTTCTACCTCCATGAGCTGCTGCTCTCTGCCACATGCCACTCGGCCTAAGAGAAAGCCAAGCTTAGATTAAAACCTGGACAAATTGTGAGCTAAATAGACCTCTCCTTCCTTCATTTTGGATGTTAGGCATTTTGTCTTAGCAACAAAAACAAGTATCTGGGACAGATGGCAAGCTCACCATAGGCCAGGCCTAACCGTCCGGTGCCATATGTTGTAGCTGGGAAGAACCGCTTGATGAAATGGACCCCCTGACAGACACCGAGGAGGCCTGCTCGCGGACGGAGGTAGCTCTGCTAGGAATGAGTTCGGAGAGGCTAGATACGCAGAGCTCACCGTGGAGAAACGACGCGGCCAAAACTCTCCACTGGGAGGGTCTGCGCTACAGACTGCTTCCTGCTGCTGTTCAGAAGCCTGCGGGCTCCAGTGACACTAGATGGTGCCGACCAGAGGCCTGAGCGCCCCCAGGGAAGCCGGGCCAGAAAAGCCTTGCCCAGGACTCCAGAAGACCAGAGCCAGCCCTGCCCCACTGTCTGCTCCGCACTCCTGAACTGCGGTGCTGGCTCTGGGACCCCGCAGCCAGCTCAGGCACACGCACCTGTGTCGCTGGCTCGGACCTCAGGCATCACAGCTGACCCTCACCACTTAAAGATATGTAGCCAGATTCCACAGAATAAAACACAACCCTACGGAAAGTTGTCACCAGCAGACTCCCGAACACACGCATAGCCTGGTTACATATTACCTGCCTCTACAAGTTTCAGAAATCCAGCCTAAGTTCAGCTGGAAGATTTACCTGGACAGCTTCTGCAAGGCTCGTTTTAGAGAGCAACACACTCAAAGCCCTATTCTGGTCACTCTGGAATTCAGGCTAGATTTCTAAAACTTGTAGAGGCTGTTCATATGTACCTAGGTTACACGCGAGTGCAGGAACGTCTGAAGATGTAGCTGGGCTTTTCACTGGATATGAAAGATTTGGCATTTTTATACAGTGGAATACTACTCAGCCATAAGGAAAGATAATCTTGAGACTTTCATAGGTAGATGGATGCAACTTGGGACCATCCTCAAAAGTGATGTAAGTCACACCTGCATGTGCAAACACTGTGTTGTCTCCCTGCTGTGAGAAAACAAAAGAGTAAATAAGGTCTCAGATGTCCAACAGACACTGTGGAATGGGAAGAAATTGTTGGAAAGAGGAACTCAGATGGAGGAATGAGGAAAAGAAGAGAAAGAGAAAACAGTGCAGGTTACTTACACTCCTGGTGTCTCTTAGCTCACTGAGAAGGGAGCTCTGTGCTAACACAGATTGGCGAACACTTTAGGCCTGCAGTTTGGACTCTGAGCAACTACTTTAAAGATAACAGCACACCATGTATTAGCTATTGTTATTCTCCTGTCATTTTGTTATCAACTTTTGTTTTACTTTTTTCCATTAAATAAAATGTGTGGTACAGACGTGGGATAAGGAAGGAAGTGAAAATCTTGACTTTTTTTTTAAACACATAAGACGATATTGAAGCCGAGAATTCACAGCAGGGTTCTTAAGCCACGCCGCAGGTGGGAAAGCCAGCCACACGGGTCCCTGACGCCCACAGCTGCTGTCTGAGCCTCACTGGGCGCCACTACCTCGGGGGGCGACTCTGAGGACCAGGAGGCTGAGCCCAGGCTGGACTGGGAAACCAGCAGAAGAGACCAGTCAGGCTGCGATCTGACCACTACCCACAAGAGAGGCTCTCCCTCAAGCCTCTTATGTGGTAAGTTTCTGCTGACTTAAAAACTTAGCACAGAAAAAAATCATTTCACATTGGTAGGCCCTATACACAGCAGCAGGCGTGTACCTCTGGCTGCTCGGAAGGTACCTGGAGACGCAAAGGGCTGCAAACTAGCGGCCGAGGTCGCGGACGCCAGACCGCAAGCACAGTTCCGCTGTCTTGGCTGTGGCTTCTAGTAATCACAGCAGCAGCCTCCTGAAATTTCTTAGATAAGCGGTTGTTTTGATCCAGAGCAGCTCACTGATTTCCTGAGGAAAACAAATCATTAGTTTTCAAAGAGACACAAAAAATAAGTAATTGAGTTTCTTAAAAAGCAATTGGACTAGAATCTTCAAAGTTTGAACAAAGTGAAATCCTAATGATGTTGGCCTTCACAAGCTTGCATTTTAATAATTGTTCTGTAATTGAGATGGAAATAGAGCGGTACAGACATACAAGACAACATTCTGCAACTAGGAAGAAAGTTAAATTGAGGCACCCCAGTCGGACGCAGCCTGTCACCAAGTGCAGATGAACACACGGCGCTGCCGTGCGCCAGAATTCTTCCGGTGGTGACCGGTCATCGATTTACACATCAATACTTTAATACGTGCAGTACAGCCAGCCTCAAGTATTTTGTAAAGTGAGGTCTTATTTTGGGACTAACAACATTCACTTTAAAAAATGTGACCATTCAGTTTTGACAGAAAATACATCATGCAACAGTCTCTCTGTCATCTACCACCCTGAGCAATAAATCTTTGAACTCAACTTTACACCAGACATAATGCGGTGAAGTAAAAGTCTAGTTTTAATTCAGTGACCTCAGTCTCGCCTCTGCTGGACAGTAAATCTGATGCAAAAGGAGCAAGCATGGGTGGCTGAGCTTCAACCTGGCGTAACAGGGAGGCTTTGTCAAGGATCCCAGAATTCTGAGAGGGTTTTTT
>NDGN011370962.1:0-19999 GCA_002564285.1 Tympanoctomys barrerae
TACCTGACACTCAAAATGAAGGAAGGAAAGGTTTATTAGCTCACAGTTACTGGAGGTTTCAGTGCATACTCAGCTGGCTCCAAGGCAGAGCAGCACATGGCAGAGAGTAGCTGTTCAGGTGGTGGCCAAGAGCAGAGAGCACAGGGAGGAGAAGCAGCAACAACGGCTACGGCGAGGAAGACTGTCTCCCTCACGTTGCATTCAGGCTATCTGCCCCAGGCTGGGTGGAGGACTCACACCTACAGTCCCAGCCGTACTAAGACCCATAATCCCAGCCTTGATCATGAATTAATTTCAAACTCTAGAAGTCCCTGCCCTATGACTTCAAAAGGCTTTGGGGGGGACAACTAGATACAAACCATAACACCCAGGATTATAAAGCTGCCTCTTACGTCACATCTTAGAGGTTTTGTGGTGATAACATCTCCCCTCAGCCTTGCCAGAGCACCCCAGCTTGGTCATTATTCAGCACCTGTGGATCTCAGCCCCTGCCATGAGGCTGGCAGACTTACCTAGGGGGACAGAGGAGGGAGCCGCTCACTTCCTCTGAGTTCCCACTGTCCTTCCTGTGGGGCTATTCTTCTCTGCAAATTGAAAATGGGCCAGATCTTGTCCATGGATCCCAATGTGGTCCTTCTGTCTGTCCCATCTTCCTTCTTTCCACTACATGAATTGTACTGGAAAACCAAGAAAATTCAGGTTTTAATCCAGATACACTTGTAGAACTTCTCTTGAAAAGTCAGACCACCTGGTAGAGACAGTTGTGTGCCTGAGTGGCGCTGGCACTGTGATAATTCTGAACGACTCCATTGACGCTAAGCTGCGTCCTTTTCTAACCTCATGTCTGGCTCTGGCTGTGTCCCCCCTCAGGTGATGCCGTAGTTGCTGAGTATGTAACCCCCGATTCTCTACAGGGACCTACCCTTTTGGGGTGAGCATGCTCCCCTGTCATCAAGGAAGAGTAAAGGAGATGGAGAAGGTGGCTTGGCTGCCTGGTGAAGCCTCCGTGCTCAGACGCGTGGTGGGGACAACGTGTGCCTGTCACAGCACAGCACAGGCTCCTCTTGCAGTTGCCGTGTCTGCTATGGCCTGGGCGAACCCCCGGTAGGTCCAGAGCCTGAGTTCAGCCAGACTGTTTGGGTATTTTTTAAAACTCTTGTATTAATACTAATGGAAAGATTAATATTTAGAATATCATGGAGATATTCATATAATAGAAATAAAATATTAATGGAAATATCAAGGCTCATCCATAAAGGCCTGGCTAAATAGAGATATTGCACTGGATAGAACTCTAATTAGCAGTTATAAAAATAGTGAACAATAGCTCCATTGATATAAATTAAAATGCACTCAAAAAAGGAAACTATAACAAGAGTTGGCAAAGTGCTACCTCAGCCTGTTTTGTAAATAAAGTTTTATTGGCACCCATCCATGCCCATTTGTTTACATAACAGCTGGCAACTGCTTTGCAGCTACAAGGGTAGCATTCAATAGCTACAAAAGAGAATATCTGGCTTGCAGAGCCCCAAATATTGATCAGCACGCCACTTACAGAAAATAAAAATGCTCTCCTCAGCTCTGTTACTTGGGACTACGTGTATACTTAATGGAGAGCTACTGAAGTTCATGCCAGGGGTCATCACTGAGTAAAGTCCTAGGATAAGAAATAAATAACAAATTTTTCTTGATCCGAAATTTCTACTTCTTTAAAATAATGGTTGAAGCAAGATAAAGAAACGTTAACAGCTGTCGCATTTCAGTTGAAGGCTCACAGGTGTTTGTTTTATTACTCAGTGAACTTTTCTGTATTTAAATTGTTTTAAATACAAAATTTTTCATAAAAGAACCAAAAAAGTTTCAGGAATGGAGTAATTATATTTACATTATAAATCCCTTAGAGTGACATTATAATTACATGTGTAAAATGATTACCATAGCTATCTTCTTAAATATTTCATGCATTATTTCCCATTTCAGTCTAAATTATTTGGAAGGAAAGAATTTCAATTTCAGGTTTTCTTACATTGTATATTTTATGAGTTCCTTTCCATATCTTTATAAATAGTTTCTAGGCACAACCAACAAACTCATTTAGTCTGGGCACCGACTTTCCCCTTGCGGTCTGTCTTAATACCCGCTCGCCACAGAAGCGCTGGGAAGACAAGCTCAGGAGCCCAGTCCAATTACGCAACCCACGTCTTCCAACATGCAAATAAGCCACGTCTCCAGATCCAGGAAAAATAACCAGCTGTGCATCTTGTCTCACTTGCTCAAATCACACGGACAATTTATGTCCCTGAGATGGAATTTCAATTTGATCTTGGAGTTCATTTGTGGGCCCAACACGCATTACAGTGGGAAAGAAGGGGGCTGCTGAAGTTGAGAAGAACTGGAGTTAAAGGAATGTAAACCAGATGCCTGGATTTGTGTGGATGACAATTCAAGCCAGGTACTGGGGTTGGGCAGGTAGCTTGGGAAGAAGTGGAGCCAGCCTCGGGCAACTTGGGGGATGACAGATGGGCAGTGAAACTTGGGGACCTCAGGCGCTCCATCCCCAGCTCTTTCTGCTGCAGGATTTGAGGGCAAAGTTGGAAATTTCAGCAGAATACATCCTCTCCATACCTGAATGACAGGCTATTCGAAAGATGCTGGGCAGCCACGTGGGTGTCTTTTGAAAGCAGACATCTGGAATTTCCCAGACTTCTTGCAAATAATCCACAGTACTTTGTTAGGGTGGAAAAACCTGAATTTCTTCCTCCCCTGTCTGGAGCACATACAGTAACGTCTTTGTGATTTGGCAGGATGTGCCTGGCCCGGAAGACCTCTGCTCTTGGCAGGACTCCGCAGCCATGAACTCGGTGACCTGGACAGATGAGGGCCCCCAGGGGTCTCTGCCTGCTGCTCTGTACACTGGGGGTCTGGAAGAAGGCCAGGGGACCCCAGCTTTCATCTTTAGGTTCTCCAAAGTCATATGATCTTAGATTTGATGTATGATCCCTGCAGATGTGTTCGCATTGGCCGCCAGCGGCTGCAAGCCTAGAGAGAGCACAAGCCAGGGGGTGGACACAGGCAGGCAGGGCTCCTCTCCCCTGGTGGGTGTGGCTTGTAATCAGGGGCCCCAGATGGGGCCTCCTCCCAAGACATTCTGCCGCTCTTCTGGGGCCCATGATCAGACCTGGCCAAAAAGGGGGCATTGTGCTCTGGGGACCCCACGCTTCTCACATCCCAAGTATCCATCCCGCTCTCTCTGATCTGTAAGCAAGCTCCTGGGACCCAGGTTTTAATGTCATCTCCCAAGTCTGTTCTGACTGCACTACAAGGACCTGAGTTGGTCTACCATGTCCTAGCTCAGAGACCTCGGAACATATTTGATTTCTCCAGGGACTTGAGTCCTCACCCAAGAAGCCAGGATTTTCAGTGTCCACTTCATAGGGATGTGACGAAGATTTGAGAGCATGGGGATCACAGCTCTGGGCTGGCCACAGGACACATACCCTGGTCCCTCACTGAGACCTGGGGCGAGGGGGTCCCGTCCTCTGCCTGGTGAGCAGTGCTCTGTGCAGCTTTTTGGCAGAGACACACCTCATCTCTGCTCCTGTCCTGCACTCCAGGGGCCATGGTGTGAGCTGCTCTGTGGTCCTACTGTCCTCTGGTTTCCTGCAGATTTGGCCAGTAAAGGCAGGCAGAAGCGAAGGGAGGGGTCTGCGGCTGGTTTCTTCTCCAGCTAGATTGGTGCATTTCTCTTCCTAACTCCAGCTGGCTGGCTGCACTAGTGCCAGCCCCTCAAGGCTCAGGGTGTGGCTTTCCCCCTGGTGGAACCCTTCTGCTGCTTTGTAAACACCCCCACCTTACCCAGCGTGACTGTCCTGTCACACAGTCCTCTGTGTCAGCCTCCTCTGACACTAGGAAGTGGCACTGCACAAGGAGGCTGGGTCATGTGGAGGAGACATGTTGGTGGGAAGACCTTGGACCTATCAGATGGGCACGTGGGAAATGGGGGACTTGGTTGGACCAGCCCAGGATGCCATGGGCTGACAGTGTCCCTGTGAACAGTCAGGGAGGTGGCACTGGGCTGGAGAAAAGGAACCAGGGAACAGTTGGAGCAGAGGCCCAAGGCAGTTCATCAGAGACACAGTGATGCCCCGAAGGTCCCAGGGAAGGAACAAGAAAGAGAGTGACACCCAGGACAGAGGTTGGGGCCCAGGGCCCCTGGGATTCCAGGATCCAACACTAAGAGCTAAACTGGGCAGCCTGGTTTTCACTAAGGGAGGGTTGCCCTGTGCTGGTGGAGGGCAGACTGTAGGGTGCAGTGACAGGAGAGGGGCACCCAGAGGAGTGACAGTTGGCTTGGTGCAGGGCAGGAACCCAGGCAAAAAGGGACAGGTTGCATTACCCGAGGCAGGGAATGAGTATTTTCTGGTCACTTCTACACTTTGTGGAGGACCATGTTTTCTAATTTAAGCACAAGCTAATTAAGCTTTATGGAAAGTAAAAATTAATGATGGTCCAATGACCCCAAAGCAGCTCAAAAGAAGGGATCGAAAGTTCCCTGCATGGAGGGAATAATGGAAAATGTTTATGAGTTTTGACCTGCTCGGCTGTAGCTGGGTTTTAATAAAATTAACACATTTCGAATTCTGTGGTATTTTTCTATCTCAAAACAACAACAAAAGGAAACGCACCACCCCATTTCGCATGGAGAAGCACAGTGGCAAGGCCACCCTGAGTGACCACCTGTGGCCTGGTCCCTGGTCTCTCATGGTCCCTCCTGGTCTCTCCCTGGCAAAGCTGTGGCTCTCTGGGGAGAGGTTAACTTTAATTAAATTATTGAGAATTACTTTGAGATTCATGTTTTTCCTCATATTACTAAAAAGTAATCACAGTCCTGATGAAGACCGTATGTGTCCTGGATCTCATTATTAAATCATCGTATTGTTTTATAATTCCTATTAGCTGCTTTGGTGAAAGGGTAGAATGAAGGAATACAGAAGAATCCTTATGCTTTCGTTCTGGGGCTTTATTTGCTGTCATTACCCTTCACATATCCCTGAGGGTGGTGGCGAAGAAGCTGGGTTGGGGTGGCCTTGGAGGAGGCCGAAGCCCCCATGGAGAGCTGGGATTCCTGGCTGTGCGTGGCTGTGCCCCTGGGCTGGGAATGTGAGCCAGGATCTGAACATGCGCACCAGCCGCAGACTGACCCGAAAGAGTTGACCAGGCCCGGCTGGGTCTCATCCTCGGATTCCTCAGGCTCCCTCACATCGGCTTTCCATGAAGTCTTGGAAGTATCTGGGGTCTCAAAGAGAAGGGGAAGTGCTAGCAAGCACAGAAAGAACAGACATCTGATGACTCCCCTAGAAGGTTCTATTGCTCCAACGAGGAAGCACCAGGCTGCTCCCTTCCTTGTAGCGTTTGTCTCATCAGAGCAAAATGAGCAAAAGAGCCTTGTCTCAAAACGCAAGCTAAAACATTAGAAGAAAATCATGGGGACAAATTACAGTAAATTGTGAATCTGTGTGTGTGTGTGTGTGTGTGTGTGTGTGTGTGTGGGAGAGAGAGAGAGAGAGAGAGAGAGAGAGAGAGAGAGAGAGAGAGAGAGAGAACCAACAAAATTTCTTGCAGTGAAAAATGTCCCAGGGCAAGATATGCACCACGGTGGCTCCAGAGGCCCAGCAGCACCACCAGGATGACAGACAGCACGTGGAAGCTGCTCAGCAAATCCCTCCCGAGGGATTGCTAGTGGGGTTCTAGCTCCTCCTGGGAAGCAGGGGATGATCGTCATTTGATTTTGTCACCCTGGGTCACCACTCATAGAGGCTGCCCTGAAGACAATGCTGTACCCTGAGACTGCTGTGGGCAAGAGCCTGTCTTGGGGCTAGGGGGATGCCTGGGGCTTTGCTCAGACCCATGGACTGGCCTTCTCTGAGCCTCGTGGCCAAGAAAAGTGTGGGTGCTGAGCTCCCTGCCAGCTCAGGGCTCCATGTTGTGTAGACATTCCCAGGCATCTGACCTGGTCCATCGCAAAAGAGCTTGTGACCTGCACAGAGAACTCCAGGCTGCTGCAAAGAATTAAATGTGTGAACCACACTTAGATGTGTACCCGGCACTCAACCCCTCTTTTATTACAGTGACATCATCCACATCATGCTATGAACCTTGGCATGGATTTCCATCTAGTCCTATACTTCTTGCAAGCCCCTAATACTGTTATACTCTGCAATTCTTGAATTTGTAGTTTCTCCTCCCAATTAGCAGATAGATGTGCCCAGCGAGAGACACTTGGTGTGGCCAACTTTCATTCACTCGCCTGTTCACTCATTCACTCAGTCTCCGATGTAGATATTTATAGAGCAACGGCACACACCCAAGACAGTCCTAAGTGTTGGAGGCCATGATGTTGAGCAGGACAGGTGCCCACTGTCATGAAACTGACTGACCACAGGGGGCACTAGACAAGCAAACGAATGATGATGAACAGAAAGTGCAGACAGCAGTGGAATTCTAGCTGTGTGGGTCTTACGGGCACCACAGGCCAGAAAGTGGGAGTTAGCTGGACCAGGACAATGAACTGGCAGGGAGCAGGTGAAAGTGTTCCAGGCGGAGGGAACCGCGGAGGCAACGGGAAGCAGGTTGGCCAGATGTGGGCAGGGAAGTGATGGAGGATGCGCCAGTGTGTAACTGTGGCTGTGGCCACTGCCATGGAAGCTAGAGCTGTCATAAGTCACTCTTCCCTGCTTGGACATGTGTCAACCCAACAGTTCCCTGTGTGCCAGAGGGCTCCAGGGCGGGAACATCAGAAGTTAGAAACTCAGCACCAGCCAGCTCTCCCGCCCAGCCCCCCGGCCCTGGGCCTCAGGAGAGACAGGTCCTTGAAATCCAAGGGATGGCTCGATAAGTGGGCTAATTTGCATTTAATAAGGGTACAAATTGCAGCAGCGACTAACCATGGCAACGGGCAATTCTATTAGGCTGAGATTAAGCATGGGAGAAAGAAATGGAGCACCTAAATGAAGAAATGAAGACAGTCCCGTTCCTCCTCGGCTGTGCAGATGGCAAGAACATGGGAGAGGAGGCTGGCTTAAGGGCTGAGTGCAGCAGAGTCCTTGCTAGGAGAGTCTCCACTGGCCTATCACTGTCTTGAAATTATTAATTGCTGGACAAAGGGGGCTGAATTTCCATTGCTTTGGTTCCTACAAGTCTTGTAACCAGGCCTCATCTTGTACATTGGCCACCACAACTGGCCTGGGCCACTAAAAGTCTTTTAAAATGTCCTCCCCTCCCATGTCCCATCTGATTTGTCAGGCCAAATGAGCTGTGGCATTTTTTTTTCTTTCTTGTTTCTAACTTAACTGACCTTTTAAAGTCTAACATGCCGATAACAAATTTCATAAGTCTTACTGACTTTTTATGTATGTTCGAACCTTGGAAGATATTAAACACTCCTGTCCGCCTGGCGGGCTCCCTGTTCCTCTTTTGGCTAGCTGCCATCCGGGGCCTGGCATCCCTGGTATGTTTTGTGGCAGCATGTGATTTCAGGCAAGATTTTCTTATTTCAGTTTTCAACTTCTCCTGTGGGCTATGCAGGTCCTTCCAAATCTAAAAAGCCTCAAGAAATACAAAATAGAACTACTGCAGATAACTTTCCAATGGTAAAAACACCCACCCTGGAAGGCCCAAGATGTTCCAATAATGAAAACCATAATGGTGTCTTGCAGGCTTATTTCTGCAAGGAGATGGGCAGATCTCTTAGACAATGCTTTCAGGAATCTGGAATTATATACTTTGAGATGATAGATTATCTTAATTGTTTCATTAATGTGAACTTGATATAAAGTAGCCTCCTGGAGCACACAGCAGAGGAGGAGAAGGAGATTAATAACTTAATCAAGCATTTGGAAACAAGTGGCAGGCCTCATGGCAAGAGTACTCTAAAAATTTCATTTAAAAATGTAATTATATTGATTGGAAAGACACATTTCTTTGTTTCAGAGAGTGGGTCTTATAGTTTGAGAGCATTTAGCTGGATTGATAGAATTATATTTAAAATGCTATCTTCTTAATTGTATCAAAACATAACGCTCAAGCTTTTACTGCAGCAAGCATGAGGTTTTGGGAGGCTTCTGTGATTTTGATGTTAATGTGGGCTGGCCATTGGTGGTGTTAGAACAGGAAGCCTATGAGTGGAAAGGGACCTATCCTCGGGATTCTGGAATCTATCCTTATTATGGGAAAGACGGCTGCGGTCTTGTGGGTGGGGTGCAGGGTGAGGGTAGGAGAAGAAGTGAACTGGGACAAAATAGCCCAAGATAATATTTTAGGTGCTGCAGCCAGTGAGGCTGGTGTCCTTGATGGTTTAAAAGCGCCTGCGCTGCCCTCTATAGATACACACACTCTTCTGTTGATTTAAAAATAATTACTTCATTTAAGAAAGAAAATATGCCAAATTAAAACGCCTAATTAAAATTAGTAGTTGTAGACAGCCAATTGTGGATGGATGGTTTTTCTTTTCTTTTTAAATCCAATTTCAGCTTGTTTTTTTTTTTTATCCCTCAGAAAAGCAGGGTTTAATAAATCATTGAATTTTATAAAAAGAGCCAATCAAAAGCTGGGCAAGTAAGATGAAGAGACGCTTCTCAGACTGAGAAGAAGCACAAGGGACCAATAAATACAAGAAAAAATGTTCACCATTGCCGGCAGTAAAGAAATGCAAAGTGAAGCAACACTGACACTCCATCTTGCTCCTGAAAGAATGGCTGTCATCGAGAAGTCAAACAACAGCAGATGCTGGTGAGGCTGTGGGGAGAAAGAAACCCTTCTCCACTGTTGGTGGCTTGTAGACTGGTACAACTACTGTGGAAACCTGTTGCTCAAAAACTAAAACTAGAGATGCCACTTTGTGCAGCATCTTCATCCTAAGTATCTTCCTCAAAGAAATACAGCCACCATGTTCCAGGGATGCATGCATACCTATCTTTTGAGCAGCACAATTCATAGTAGCTTAATCTTGGGAGCAGCCTATATGTCTTTCAACAGGTGAATGAAGGTAGAAAATGGGGCACATGATGGAGTACGGCTCTGTCATAAAGAAGAATAAAGTTGAGGCATTTGTAAGTAAATAAATGGGTGAGCCTTGAGACCATGAGTTAAAGGAAATAACTCAGACCCTCAGGCTTCAATACCACATGATTTCTCTTCTCTGAGAAACTCGGGTATAAATACAGAGAAAAATGAGAGGAGGATGAGTGGACATAGGGAGATAGAGCTTTTCTAAATGGGAAATGAACCAAGAGATGGGGAAAGAAGAGGAACAGGAATGAAAAAATTAAGCTGGGCGACATGCACAGACCGACCCGCAGAAGGAACGGAACCATTTGCACTGTACACAAATATGAATTGAAATGACAACTGTGACTCAAGTGTTGGATTTAGGGGCCTTTGGCTCAGAAGGGAAAAACGTTTCTGTCCTTTCACCCTGGCTGTCTCCTTCCTCCTGGCCACACAACTGAAGTAAAGATGACCTAGAAAGTGGGACACACAGACCTGCGGATGTCTGGGATGTGCAGATGTTTGGGCAAGTCGGGTTTTGCAGCTGAATCACCCAACCAGCACACAGCCCTGAAAACAACCTCAGGAGGCTCCTGCTGCCTGCACCCTGCACAGGTAAACAGTGTCATGTAACGTGGGGAAGCCACACAGCCATCCCTGAGGACATGGAGGGTTGAAACAGAAAAGTGGCGGACTGGGGGTGGGCTTCCAGGAGGAGGGTGCTCTCCTTATTTTCACTGAAGTCTGTCCTTGAGGGACATGGAAATGCCACAGAATGAAGAGAAGCAAGTGGACCTACGCAGGCTCCTCTGTGGTCGCACATGTGGGGACGTGCTAGCCCTTTGGCCCACGTGCCGTGGCTCTAGGCTGTCATGGTCTCTTGTGGGGACAACGGTCCCCGGGCAGCGCTCACAAGGGCTGCAGGAAGCTCCAGGGACAGCAACTCCTTGATCATCCATGCGCGGAAGCGCTCACCTTCTCTGTAGCATTGGAGACCGCAGGGAGCTCGTGGCCTGAGTGACCCTAGGGAGGGTCTGCGCACCTCACGGAGGAGAAACCTCAGAGCACACTGGCCTGTCCGTCCTGCCTCTTCCACATGCCACGGCCTTCCCAGTGTGGCTTCAAATCACTTTTTCCCAATCCTGATGGCAGCCCTGAAGCCAGAGTCATCATGTGCTGCAGCGTGTGCTTGTGGGAAATAAAAATGGAAAGGAACCTGCTGGCTGTTGGATGTAGTCACCCTCCGAGGCGCAAGGCGAAGTCCCAGCTCTGGGCAGGCAGACCACGAAGCCAGCTTCCTACGGACACCAGAGCGCGGGATGAGTCTACGCGGTGTGTGTGTACATGTGTATGTCCATGTGTGTACACGTGTACATACATATGTGTACATGCGTGGTACATGAAAGCTACATTTACCCAAGGGAATGGGCACAAACGCAGCACGCGCCAACCCGTTCTGTTCCCTTCCTTTCCTGCCACCTTCCTCCCTCCACTTCTAGGCCCCGTCCTTATGTCCATCCTGCTATTACAATTGTTCTCAGTTCCTGTTCACGACATCTAATCTTTACATTCATCATGGATGTTTGGCCCTGGAACTTGACGCAGCTTAAACCTTTGAGGGGAGAGGAGGGGAAGGGGAAGCAAAGAGATGTGAAATGTGAGTTCCAAGTCTTTGTCCTTGTGTCAACTGCACAGGGTACTCCTACTCCCTCACAGAAAACATATGTAGTCTGCATTTTCACTGCCCTTTGGACTTATCTCCATTGAGCTTGAGATAAAGTGAAATGTCCAGGTAATTTAAGAAAGCCACCCGGCAACTATGTGGTAATTGGCAGGAAAATAGCCTTGGGAGAATAATAGAGCTCAGCGAGGACTGCGGCACAGCACAGAGCTCGCGTCCTTTCCAGGGACCTTTATTACGACTGATAGCTGCCACCGGTGCTTGCATATTCTTATTTCAAAGGGAAGCTAAAGATCTGAGTACATGAAAGATCTTACCATTTAAACATATTTTTTTATTCTAATAATGCTTCTGAGGAATTTCAAGAAATGACATTAGTTAGACATCCTGATGTTGGCTCCTCCTGGACACCGGCTCTCAGAGAAGAGTTCAAAGCAGTGGTGTGATTGGGAGGCGGTCACAGGAAACGCTGCCGTGAGGGCTGAGGAGACGTGCTCGGGGTGCTTTGAGATGGGCAGAGCTGCGTGTTCCACCTGGCGCACAGATCTATCTATTCTACAGAATCCCAGCCAACATTGCCAGCACTCCTAGAGCAAATAGTCTAAAGAGTTATATGGAATGTGGTAATTATTGAAACTGTCCTATCAATTTGATTTGAAACTGTCTCATTGCTATTTGTTTATCAATAAAATTATGGAGAAAAAAAGAGTTCTATGGGCCCGGAAGAGCCCCAGAATAGCAGGACTAACTCTAGGCAACAACAGCAAAGCAAGAGGCATCCCTAGCTCACGTTTGAAGATATATAAAGCACGGTGATAAGATCAGCGTGGTGCTGGCCCCAAAGCAGACATATGGCTCAAGGGAATGGAGCAGAAGAAGCAGAAACAACCCCAAGCGCATTCACTTAGCTGATTGTTGGCAAAGGGGCCCAGAGACCTCCTTCATAAATGGTGCTGGGAAAACTGGAAATCCATATGCAGAAAACTGAGTCTAGACCCAGATCTCTCACCATGTACTAGATGAAAATCAGGATGAATCAAGGATCTAAATGTTACAACAAAAACAGTTTGCTGGAAGACAAGATAGGTAAAATTTCTGAAGACATAGGTGCAGGCAAGGACTTTCTAATAGCGTAGGATATAGCCACCAATAATCAATAGAGGGATCAAATTAATAAGTTTCAGGAAACATCTAACAGAGTGAAGGGGAAAAAAATTTGCCAGCTACTCCTTGGACAGAGGACTGACATCTAGAATATATAAATAACTAAAATAAATTAAACCTCCTCAAAAATAGTGAAAATATGGGCAACCAAAATGAATAAACACTTCTCAGAAGATTGTTCTCCCACAACTGATAAATACATGAAAAAATGTTCAGCATTACTGACCATTAGAGAACTGCAAAGTGAAACACCACTGAGGTATTTTCGTACTCCAGAAAGAATGGTTATCTTCAAAAAATCAAAATCAAATAATAACAGAAGTTGGAAAGGATGCAGGGAAAAAGGGACATTTGTACCTTGTTGGCGTGAATGCAAGCTGCTACAACTTCTACGGAGATCAGTATGGAGATTCCTTCAAAAATTAAAAAATAGAAATTCCACTGAACCCAACTATTCCCCTTCTAGGTATCTTCCCGAAAGTTAAAGTCTTATTACATTTTTCTTATAGCTATACATGCACGTACATGTTTACAGCGGCACAGCTTATGATAGCTATACGTTGGAAATAGCCTCAATGTTAAATGAATGGATAAAGAAAATGTGCCATTGGTATTTGTACATAATGGAGTACTATGCTGCCATAAATAAGGATAAAATTGAGGCATTCATAAGTAAATGAATGAAACTCAAGCAGGTAGAGGGAGCAGGGAAACACGGGAAGGGAAGGTGACAAAAATAATTGAGATGTTCTATGTACATGTATAGGTGTCCCCTACATGTAGTCTTTATGTACAGCAAACATGTACTACTAAAAAATTAATAAACAAAAAAGAAGAGCCTTTCCAAAGTATCTATGTAAAGAGTTCTTTTTCTTGCCAACTGATTTATGAAATACAACACAAATGAGAACAAAAATATAGAAAATATAAGAGGTCCCACTGAAAAATTATTCTTAGCTTCTACAATTAGGAATGAATATGCCAAGTTGCTGTAGAGGTTTCTGGTTGCTTACGCTCAATTCTAGACTTAGCCGACGGCGGAGGGTTACAAGCAGAGAGGACAGGCAGCCCCACTGGGGGTGAGACCAACGTAGAGTAGTGCAGAGTGCAGTTTGGAGCTGTCCCCTCCAAAGTGGGGCGCCTAGGACATCTCTCCATGTCTATCATACCTGCCCCTGCCTGGGGACCATCGCAGGATCTCCACCTCTCTGGAATCCTGTTCAGGCCTTGTGTTTTGTGGCCGAACAGAGCCCTGAGTAGAGAGATGTAGGAGAGGAGCAGGGGCCGCTGTCAGCAGCCTCCAGTGTGCACGGGGCTTCCCTAGCACCGCTGCAGGAAGTCACCTGTCCTCACCTTCACTGTTCCCTGAAAGAAACTCCTGCAGTGGGCCAGGGCTTGTGGATGTGGACAAGCCTTCCAGGAGCTGGCGAGAGGCGCGGAGTGTGAGCACTGCCGCTCCATGGCACGCGGGAGCGGCAAGGCCCACAGACAGGGAAAGACCCCAGCCTTGTCCTCGTGGAACGAAGTGGACCCCAACTACGTGCTCCTCCGTTCTTCCGGAGGGCTGGAAAGGGCTCATGTTCATAAGAACCGCATTACTCAAATGAATATTAAGCTTACACTCTCTACTCCCTGCCCCTAAACCATGTGGATAAATCCAATGCATTAAGACCTCCTTAGAGTCCACCCCTGGCCACTCGTTCTTGGCTGTGTTACAGGATCCCTATCTGTTCGATATCAGTAGTGGCAGGTGATAAACTCTCACGTGCGAAGCAACGCCTTCTTCACTAACAGACCATTAAGCTGTCTGAAGCAGAGTTCATACCGATTAAACAGGAAATGCCGTCTGCAGCGTCCGGCATCCTTTCTGGGACTGTGCAGAAAGTCTGGCCTCCAAGCAAGTACAATCCTTTCATTTGCACTGTGGCTTTGCTTCTTAGTTCTTCAAGGGGCTTTTTATATGAGTGATCTAAAGAAAGCCTGGCCGTAGCTCTGCAGGACAGATCAAACCTCAGCGGCGATGTCACCGACTGGGGACAAAGACACAGTGGCAGGATCAGTGGATGGAGTTCAAGGTCCCTGCGCCTGCTGAGGGTGGGGCACCACTGCTACCTGGTGCCTTTTTCCTCCCTTTCGCTGTAACTACAGCTTAAATGCAGTTGCTTCAACCCAGCCATCCTGACACCCTGGGAATGCTAGAAACCCCAGGGGTTCCCGCGAGCTGCTTCTGCCATGTGAAATTGCTGTTAGTGAGTAAAACTGTGTTAGGAATTCTGCCATCCTGGGTGAGTGATTTGGGCCTCGAGTCTCACCTCGGGTTGTCAGGGTTTGGTAGATACTTCGGTGTCCCCAGTGAGTCTGATGGAGGCAGAAGGCTTTAATTAAATAGGTCATTGGTCCTTGGAATGGAAATGTAAACGGAAGCATGAAGAATGTGCTTTGCTGTTGGTAGACATTCATCAACTCTAACTGAACATCCCACATTAATTGGAAAGTTCAACTCTCGACATTTGTAACCGTCTCTATGACAGCGGCTCTTATCTGGGGTGATTTTGCTACCTCAGATGTCAGGCAATGTCTGGAGATGTTTTGGGGTATCATGCCTGAGGGGGAACTTGCTACTGCTACCTGTTGGGTGCAAGCGGGGAAGCTGAGCACCCCAAAATGCAGAGATCAGCACCCAGCACATGAACAATCACAGGGCCCCAGCCTGCGAGACGCCAGGCCATGCATAGCTCATGTGCTCAGTGGCAGTCGGTAAATTATAATAAACAAAATAAAACATTCAAAAAATAGAGGAAGGGGAAGGGATTCAGAGAATTTAAAGTGCAGACTTTCTGCTGAGTGAGGCTAGATGTCTTTATCTCTTTGCAAGAGGAAGGGTGATCCCTGCTGAGGTATCATTAGGCAGTGTTTCTCTGATGTGTTTCAGGCAACCCAATGACAGCTTATTTTGCAGCGGAAGTTTAGACCCTCGCCTTAGGCAAACAGCAGTGAAACGGAGGTCTGGCAGGAGGAGCCGCAGGCCGCTGGGGCTCTGGACCTGCGGTGATGCTGGCCTGCCTTAGTGTCATGTTCAGCATCAGGCCGTGACTTTTTATTGAATGTCCACTCTGGTGCCACCCTGGGCCACCAGCAGTGGGGAGGACAAGTAGAGAAATGGCTCTGTAAAAAAAGGTGTCAGAAGGAGGTGGCAGGCTCCTGAGAGAGCATGAGGTACAGGGAGAGGAAGCTGCACAGGGAGTAGAGGAGGGAGAAGGGAGATCAGTACCAGGTCTCGCCCAGGGCACAGCTCCTCCAAAACCCCAGAGAGAAGTCTCTAATGACATGTGCAGTGGACACGAGAATGGACTCTGTCCTTTCAGTGTCTTTCTCTCTGCATCTTCCCTTGCTCCCCAAAATGATGCCACCAAGAAGAAAGCAAAAACAGCAGTACACAGGCTCCCCACAGCCCAGCATCCGGGCCTCTACCCCTTCACTGGAGAGATAAGGGCAATCATGCCTGCCCCCTGCCTGCTGTGCAAATGAGCACATTTTGGTCAACGAGTTGAAGATGCTCTGTGGGACGCAATTATTTCCTGGCTGAAATGGACCATCATAGACACCTCGAGAAGCCCATCTCGTCCGCTCCCTCTCCAATTAGGCTCCTCATGCACTAGCTTTGCTTGTGTGAAAAGGGAGCCCAAGGGCCCAGTGAAGAGGTGGGATAATGTTAATAACATTTACTATGTCCAGAACTGTCCTTTGATCTGGGGGTTAGGAAGAAGGAGGAGGACTGGATATAAAATAGCATTCACAGTGGGAGAAAGACCCCCCCCCCAGCCAACAGATGTCCTGGGAAAGAGGGACATCCTCTCGCTCGAGTCCATGAAGGAATCACTCTTCTTGCAAACACTGGGCCTAGCCACCAGCTCCCACTTACCAGCGCCCGGGCCTGGGTCGCCCTATGTGCCAGGGAGCTGGTACAGTGGTTGCGGTCCTGACAGCAGTGCCCTGGCTCCCTTGTTTCCTTCATGTTTTATGGGCATGATGAATGTATTTTCAGTGTGGTGCTTCCTCTCAGCCCACTAAACGGGAGGAGATGAGGCTCCGCCTGGCATGGGTCCACTCACCGGCTGGGTACAGGATGCTTTGCGGTTTGGGCATCATCCTGAAAAGGAGCTTCATCCAGAGGTGGCTAAACAGCAAACTGGAACTTCTCCCATCTCAAATGATTCAATATTGGCAACAACATCTTAATACCACAGGCAAGGGGTCAGTCATCTGAGCTGGGTAATTAAGCTGGAAAAGAACAGCTCTGCGCCACGTTTGTGTGGGGCGATGTATTCCGACCTTTCTTGTGACATGGTGATGAAGGGCGGGTGAACGAGGGGTGACCAGGTGGATGAGACCGTGGGCAGCTGGCCCCGGCTTGTCGTGGCCCGTGAGTGCAGGGCTGCTCGCGCCTCCGTCAGATGCTCGGGTTGACTGGAGCCCGTGACAGAGCCTGTGATGGTTTCCTGAGACACTTGGCCCAGAGCAGAAAGCGGGCTGAGGGTTCAGAGAGGCTGGGCGGGGAGCAGCCGGCCTTGCTTCTTTGTGGGTTTGGGTGCTCCAAGGAGAGGAAGATGGGGTTCAATAGGGGGTTGAAACGACCACCTCGGGCTGTTATTATTTTTGCTGCACTGATACTCTGCCTAATTATAAGACCTTGGGGATGTTGCCCCGGGGGTGGCGGGCATGGTTTAAGGAAGAGGATGAAGGGGCTTGACTTTCCTGAGTAACAGGGCTTAGCATGCACTGCTAGCGCACAAGCAACCTCTCTGCAAGCTGGATGCCAGCCCTGCACCTGTCGCCGCATCCTGGCAGCGGCCCTCTGCCGTCACGTGGTGACTGTGGACAAGGAGCACCCCCGCGGGGCTCACTGTCACTTCGCACCCCTCTGTGGCCAGAACCCAAGTCCAAAGGCCTTTCGGTGGCCAGGGTTTGCTCTTCTTTTTTGTTTTCTCTCTGAGAAAGTCACATGGTGTCACCTGTCTTTCGTGGTGGGAGGGGACAGAAAGCGCTGAAGGTCTGAACAGTCTGAACCCCCGTGAGACCATCGCAGTGTTTGTCTCTGAGTCCAGAATGCTTTTACCTTTGATGCTGCTTGGCACCTTCCACCATGCCCGTGGGACTCTTTCTCCTCCCTGCCACTCCATTCCCCTCATTTTAGGGGACAGGTGCGTGTTCCTGGATCACCAGCCTGACCCCATTTGGGGGTGCAGCTCTTCTCTTTCCATAGTTGGGAAACACTCTGCCTCCGGTTTTCTGAGGGTATTGCTCCAGACTTCATGGCCAGAGTCTAGACCAACAGTGTGGAAGATAGTCTAGACCAGCCCAGGAGGGAGATGCCAGATAGGAGCCAAGTCTTAGAAAAGTTGGCACGGGTTGATTTGCCCTGGAAGCCTGGGCATCTCCTTAATAAACTGGTGGTTTTGTCACTGTTCCTTGCATGGAGCACAGGGTGGTGGCGCTATTGGGAATGTGTTAGTTCTTCTGTTGACCCAACCGACCAGGGATGCCCAGAAGCCTGCAACCCCATCAGGCTTTCTTCTTCTTGAGGGGCACAGGTGTTGGTCTTATAAGTGGAATTCTGGCCGAACACCGCTAACAGTGATCTACTGGGCCTGTAGCTCACCCCCAGGGCCACTGCCCTGCCTTAGACACATATTTGGGTCCATGTGCCTGGTAGCTGGTGTGGTCTCCCATGAGGTGTATCTTCGGTGAGGTTAGAAGCATTGTAGTAATGAAGGTTGGCTTCACCCTCTCTGGGCAGAATATCACGTCTCAGGAGCAGAATCTAAGAGATTTGGAGGTGAGGGTCCCATCATATCCTCTGTGATTCCTTTCTTGATCTAGTCCCTGTAATAGGACAGGGTTTAGGTACTTCCTGAGGGGGTGCGTTGGCCATAGCTCACTCCAGGAGAACAGCATCCCAGAGTCTACTTTCATACAGGTATGTTACCTTTGCCAGACAGATTAAGTTGGCCCCAGGGGACGTGGCATACAGCCACTAATGAAGTAAATGTATTCTTCACGGTCTCAGGAAACAGTTTGTCTTGGCATGGAATGGACAATGATGCACATTTACATTTCTGCCCCTGAACTGGTCACCTGTCACTGCCTTCACTGTGATATAGCCAGGACTGTGAATATCTGCAGAATCTCACATTGACCCATGATGCTGAAGACGGACATCAACCCGGCCAACAGAGCAGGGGCGGCTGACCTGCTGGAAGTTTGGAAACACTCACTTGAA
Organism: Tympanoctomys barrerae; assembly: GCA_002564285.1. Classification (NCBI taxonomy): domain Eukaryota; kingdom Metazoa; phylum Chordata; class Mammalia; order Rodentia; family Octodontidae; genus Tympanoctomys; species Tympanoctomys barrerae. The sequence goes on from NDGN011370962.1 coordinate 18,171, forward strand.
GCTGTTCCCTATAAATAATTTTTTTTTTTTCCGGAACCGGGGATTGAACTCAGGCCCTTACACTTGCCAGGGAAGTGTTTGTTCCACTGAGCCATCTCCCCAGCCCCTCCTATAAATAAATATTCAGGGGCCTGTTATCTTCCTAAAAATTATAGGAGTGCAGTGGCCAGAGGCAGGCCAGGACACTTTCACCAAAATGAAAAATGGGGAAGAATATCGTGTGTGGGCCTCGTGAAAAATATCTCCAGGGGGCACAAAAAGCCCACATGGGAAGCACCGCGAGCCTAGCGGTCTTGCCCATCACTCACAGCTGTGTTTTCTTGTCCTGAGTATGCCTGAGAACCATTCATCTGAGACAACAGTGACATGAGATTGGGCACAAGCAGGATAGAGGGCAAGAGCATGCTGCGGGAGCCGGCACCCCAAACCCTATGTCCCTATGCCTGTTCTCTCTGCCTCACCATCGACTCCTAGGTCCCTGTCGAGGGGGCACTTGCAGCCTGGCGAAGGCTACCAACTTCCCGCGGTGTACCTTGGCTGCAGGAAGCTGCCCTCCACTTTTGTTCTTCCTCAGGCAACTCCTGCCCACCTCCAGGGCCTGGTGCAGTGGAGCAGGAAAGGCTGCTGAGGCTGATGAGGGGACCTCGGGGGCCAGGTCTGTTTTCCTGCTCCTTGTTGGAGGAGCTGGCATGAGGTGCTGTCCCTGCGCCTGGTTCACCTTTGTCCTTTGCCCGAGGCTGGTGTCCACATTCTGTCTCCAGGGGGGTCCCCGAGTCATCTTGCACATCACATTCCCCGTCGGCATCTGATTCTGGAATCCGCCCACGGCTGGGACCAGCACCAGGGCGGTGGTGCAAGGCTTTTCGTGTTCTTTCCTGGCTCAGACAGCAGACTTGCCCAAAGGCATCCAACGCTGGATGGCATCATCTCGCAGCTGGGCCCAGCTCTGCGCGCCGCAATATTTGGGTTTCAAAGTCAGGCTGGTCATCTCTCTGCCAGCCCACAAGGGAAGGAGGTGGAGAACAGGAAGAGGTGACAGACCTGTTGCTTAGACACTGTGACACCAGAATGACACCTGTCTCAGAGCCACGTCCAGCTTCTCAAGGGGCTGAGCAACTCTCACTGGGCGTCATGCTATCTGCTGTTGGGTCTCCTGTCCACTCTTCCAGAAGCTGACCTTGGCATTAGGGACTGTGTGCAAATTCTTTATTTGGTAGATGACGCCAGAAAGCATGGAGAAAGGCTGGAAAAGAGACTGGGAAGGGAGGAAGTCAGTGAACCGTATTGTTGAGCAAGGTGCTAACCTGTGCGAACGAAGCTTGGCCCTGGCTGACCATGGGAGCAGAGACACAGCGTGCAGCCCTGCGTCCTCGGGTGCCCGTGGCCCTGCCTCCAGCCGCCCAGCCACTGTGGCGGAGGGCTGCTCCCAGCGGCACTTGCAGCCTGGCACTTTGGGCAAGGCCTGTGTGTACTGCATCCCAGTGAGGCTGGGCAGGCCTTGGCAAGCTCGGGCAGGGGAAGAGAGAGCACATGATGTCTGTCGCAGACTCTTGGTACAGAAGGGAAAATGGAGCTCGGGGAACGACTGGCCTACTATCATTTGTGCATTGTTGCTTTTCAAGGTGATACATTTTAAAATGTAGATGAATTTAATTTTGAGGGTATTCAGGCCCCTCTACTCCTTCCTTCCTTCCTTTCCTCCCTCTCTCCCTCCCTCCTTCCTTCCTCCCTCCCTTCCTCCCTGCCTTCCTTCCTTCCCTCCTTCGGTCCTTCCTTCCTTCCTTCCTTCCTTCCTTCCTTCCTTCCTTCCTTCCTTCCTTCCCTCCTTC
>NDGN011370974.1:0-11412 GCA_002564285.1 Tympanoctomys barrerae
GAACTCAGGCCCTTGCGCTTGCCAAGGAAGCGCTTATTCCACTGAGCCATCTCCCTGGCCCCCATGTTGACATATCTAGATTAACAGCTACAGCATTATTATGAACTATTAACTATGCTGATCTCAAAAGCTTACCCCTTCTACTTAGCATTGTATACTTTCACAGCATCTCATTTTCTTTTTCTTTTTTCTTCCCCTCCCCTTCCCTTCCCTCCCTTCCTCTTCATGACTTTGTAGCTTCTTGTAACCACCATTGTGCTACATCAGCTTCTATGGTTTACTCTTTAGATTCCAGTTTTTAGGATGATGTGATATTTGTATTTCTGCACCTGGCTTGTTTCATTTAGCATAATGTTCTTTAGATTTGTTTATCTTGTTAGAAATGACGGTTTTCCTTTTTTTTTTTTTTTTTTTTTNNNNTTGAGACAGAGCACCATCCCGTTGCTATTATTGCTTTTGTTTCCCATGGTTTCAGGTCATATTGAAAAAGTTGCCTACACTAATATTGTGAAGCTTTCATTCAGTGTATTTCCTAAGAGTTTTAAGGGTTTTTGGCTTAAATTTCATTTTTTGTATGTTTTAAGTAGAGTTTCATGTATGCTGTGAGATAAGAATCTAATTTTATTCTTCTGCATGTGGATATGAAGTTTTCATATTTTTAGCTTATAAAAATTGTAGTTATGTATAAATAAGGTATCATATACAAAAAACAAAATTAAGGCTCTATAAACAAGATGTACAGAAATATATATATATATGTTGTGAATCATGTGCCTTGGTTGTTAAGTCCAGTATATTCTCTTTAAATTAGTTACTGTGAATACAAAGTATCAGCATTTAATTTTCCAAACAATAGTAGAACAAACCTTTTTTTCAATGAACTAACATGAATTAGTGGAATAACTATCTTAACTATCATTCCTTCCTTCTTTTATCCATTCCTCCTTCCCAGTTTCACTTTCCTTTTGAAGTTTCTTCCCATTTTGCAAGATCTATTGTACATTTTGTATCTTACTTATTCTTTCAGCTTCTACTAGGGAGACAACACCATGCTTACATATGTGGAGTCTGGCTTATTTCACTTAGGAGTATGGTCTTGAATTGCATCCAATTACCTCTAAAAGTCTTCAGTTTATCCTTCTTTATGGCTGAGTAGTACTTCATGGTATAAAAAGACAATATATATTTCTAATCCATTCCTTGATTGTTGGTTGTTTCTAAGATCTGGCTGTTACAAATTATGCTGCTATAAACATGTATGCACCTATATCACTGTGGAATGGTGTTTTTAATTCTTCTGGAAAGTTATCCAGGAAGGGAATAGCTGACTTAAGTGGGACCTCCACTCCTAGTCTTCTGAGGAATGTTCACACTGATTTCCACAGTGGTTGCACCAGTCTATATGGTCATCAACAGTGGAGAAGGATTCTTTTTTCTCCATAGTCCTGCCAGCATTGCTTATTGATTGATTTCTTGATAATAGCCATTCTTTCCTGGGTAAAATAGAATCTCACTGTCATTTTAATTTGTATCTTAGGGCCAGTGGTATTGCTCAGCGGACTAAGTACTTGCTTAGGTAAGCGCAGGGGCCAGGTTTTGATCCCTGGCTCCGCATGCTGCACTGGCCCTGCCCCTGGATGCGCTGAGCCAGCGATGGAGTCTGGGTGTGGTGGTGCATGCCTATAATCCCAGCACTTGGGAGGCAGAAATCAGGAGGATCACTATGAGACTGGGCTGTGTATTGAGACCTTGCACATACACACACACAAAAAAGAAAACTAATTTGTATGTCTTTAGTGACCAATGATGTTGAACATTTTTCCATATATTTATTTGCTGCTTGTATTTCTTCATCTAATAAATGTGTATTCATCTCAGATATACAGTTTTGGATTGACCTTAAATTTGGGAGGTATGATTCTTTTTTTTTTTTTTTTAGTTCTTTGAATGTTCGTGATAATAATCCTTTGTCTGATGAACAGCTGGCAAACATTTTTTTCCGTATAGATTATGTTTTCCCGCTGTTGGTGGTTTCTCTTGCTGTGCAAAACTTTTTATTAAGATGAGATCCTTGTTGATTCTTTGTGATAGTTCCTGTGCAGTCAGTTTTTTCTTATAAAGTCCTTGCTTACACCACTGTCTTCAAGCATTTATTACTGGTTTACTTCTTGGTAGCCATTCTTTCTGAGGTGAGATAAAATATCAGTGTTGTTTTAATTTGCATATCTAGAACGACCAATGATGTTGAACATTTTTTCATATATTTACTTGCCATTTTTATTTCTTCCTCTGGCAAGTTTGTATTTATCTCAGATGCCCATTTTTGGATTGGGTCTTCAAATTTTGGGAGTGTGATTTTAAAAATTCTTTTTATGTTCTCAGTAGAAGGCCTTTGTCAAAGGGACAGTTGGCTATAATTTTTGCCCAGTTTGTGGGTTTTCTTTTTACTCTCTTGGTAATTTCTTTGAAGTGCAGAAACTTTTCAAAAAGATGAGATCCCTGTTGTTGATTCTTTGAAGTATTTCTCACATAATGTAGTTTTGTTAATGAAACCTCTACCTAGCCCTACATCTGTCTGCATTTTCCCCCCAGGAGATGTAGTGCTTTTGTTTTAATATTTAAATCTTTGATCTATTTTGACTGTAGTTTAGTACATGTTGACTACAAGAGTTTTATTTACCTATTCTGTCTTCCAGCAGATATAATGTTTCTGTTTTAATATTTAGGTGTTTCATCAATTTTAAATTTAGTGCATTGTGAATGATAATAGGTCCAATTTTATCCTTGGCATTGCAGAGCCTGTTTTTCCAGCAGCATTGATTTTATTTTAAAATTTTATTTTAATCTTTTATTTATTTGGTATAAAGTCTTACTGCTGAGTGTCAAATCATAGTAGTCCTCCTGTCTCAGCCTCTCCAGCACTGGGATTACAGGTGTGCACCACAATGCTGGGTTTCAAGGCAGGAACTATGCACCAGCGATTGAACCAGAGTCCTTGTGGTTGCCAGGCAGGTGCTTAGACCTCTGAGCTCTAACTCTCCAGAAGTATGGGTATCTTCCAGTGAAAGTATTTGTTACCTTTGTCAAAGATAAGGTGGCTGAGTATGTCTGGAGTTGTTTGTGCATCTTCCATTGATCTTTGGGTCTTTTTTTTTTTTTTGGTCAGTACCACATGGTTTATATCATAGCAGCTTTATAGTATACTGTCACATCTGGGATTTGGATGCCCTTGTCTTGCTATTTTACCCAGAATTGTTTTTGCTATTCTAGGTCTCATCTAGTTCCAAATGAATTTTAGGATTGTTTTCTCTAGTACTGTGAGATATGCCATTGAAATTTTGATTAGAATTGCATTAAATCTGTAATAATTTTGAAAGTATGGTAACTTTCACTGTATTGGTTGTTCCTATCCAAGAGCAAAGGATCTTTCTATTTTTTGATATCTACTTAAATCTCTTTTTAGGGTACTGTAGTTTTCAACTAAGTTATTTATTTGTGCTTGCTCTATTTTCCTGATAGGTGTATTCACTATTATAAATTTCCCACATAGGACTGCTTTAATTGTGTCGCATAAGTTCTGGTATGTTGTATTGTCATTACCATTTAGTTGTAGAAATTGAGAAATATCTACTGTAATTTTTTTTTTTTTTTTTTGTGGAACCGAGGATTGAACTCAGGACCTTGAGTGATTAGGAGCAAATTTTTGTTCTGTTTTGTTTTGTTTTGGCAGAACTGGGATTGAACTCAGGCCCTTGCACTTGCCAGGGAAGCGCTTATTCCACTGAGCCATCTCCGCAGTCCTGGCAAGCACTTATTCCCCTGAGCTATCTCCTCAGTCTTGGCAAGTGCCTATTCTACTGAGCTATCTCCCCGGCCCCTTCTTCTTTAGTTTTATCTGTGACCCATTAGTTGTTCAGGAGGTGCTATTTAATTTCCTTGTGTTGATGAAGTGCTTGTAGTTTCTTTTGCTGTTGATTTCCAATTTCATTGAATTATCATTTGATAATATGCATGGGATAATTTGAATTCCTTTGTGTTTATGTAGCTTATTGTATGAGCTAGTATGTGGTGTATTTTGGAGAATGTCCTATGTGCTCCTGAAAGAATGTGTATTCTGAAGTTGTGGGGTGAAACACTATGTAGAAATCTACTAAGTCCATTTGTTCCAAAGTTTGGTTTAGTTCTAATACTTCATTGTTTATTCTTTGTCTGGTATGTGTGTTTTTGTGACAGTTGGTTACTGAGATTCCCCATTGCAATTGTATTAGTCCTTATTTGATTTTTCATGCCTGTTATTATTTGTTTTATATAGTTGGGTGCAGTGGTATTTGTTGCATATATGTTAATGATTGTTATCACTTCCTCTTGGATTATTCCCTTTACAAGAACCTTCATGTGACCTTATTTATTTGTCTTAATCAGTCTTGCTTGAAATTAATTTTATCTGCAAATAGAATAGCTAATCCTACTTTTTTCTGGGTTCCTATCATATGGACTGTTGTTTTCCCTCCTTTGACTTTCATTCTATGAATTTTATCATGAATTAAATATGTTTTTTTATGCAGTATATTGCTGAATCTTGCTCCATGACCCATTCTTCCAGCCTGTGTCTTTTGATTGGTAAATTGACACCATTAACATTGATGGTTACAACTGATATGTATTGACTTATTGTTGTCATTTTATTTTCCTTTTGTTGGCTCCTCCTGTTTTTGCTCCCTCTGTTTAGTTGTTTGCCTTGCCTGGTTGGTTCCCTCTATTGGGGTTCATGGAGCTACAGTCCTTATTATCTCTTTTAGAATGTCATTTAAAACTTTTTGGAGTGTAGGTTTGATGGTCATAAATTTCCTCATATATACTTTGCCATGAAAATATCTGATTTCTCTATCAGTTTAGAAGGATGGTTTTGTGGGGTATGTCAGTCTAGGTTGATGTGCGTTTTCCTTTAGAACAAGCAATACTTCAGTCTTTTCTTGACAGGAGTGTTTGAGCTGTGCTGTCAACTATGATTGTGATGGGCTTTGCTTTATAGGTGACTTCTATTTTCTTTAACAGCAGTTTTTCCTCATCATTTAGAGAATACATTATTAGTTTTTGTAATCAAACCCATGTCTTTAATAGCTTTTAAGTTCTATTCTTGTGTTGAATTTCTGGAAACTTGACCGATATGCCTAGCTATGGATTTTTTTTTTTTTTTTTTGATTGAGGCTAATTGGAATTCTATATGCCTCTTATAAGTATATCAGATTCTTTTTCTCTATCACATGGATTTGAGACCTTTTCCTTTTTATTTTTCAGTTTATGTACTTATTTATTTTTATGTATTTAGGATAAGGTCTAGAGGGTCTCATTATGTAGATTGGATTTGTAATGAGCCTTCTGTTTTCAGGGATTACAGGCACACGCCACCATATCCAGTCTTGAAACCTTTCTTTTTTTGTACCATTTGTGCAGTCTCCTTGTTTTTCCTTGACTCCAATCAATCCTAAATTACTGTTCTTTGTATTACCTAGAAGCATTGATTTCTCATGGTGATTTTCTATTTTTAAGAAATTTTTCTTTTTATCACTGCTAACCACAAGCTTGTGTTCTATATCTGAAATCCTGTTCTCAGATTCTTTAATCTGCTATAGATGTTTTCAGTGGAATTTTTATTCACCTGGATAACTATGTGAATCTTCCTTATGGATTCCATTTGTTTCCTATGCTAAGCATTTTTGGCTTTCATAATATTTTTATACACCTGTATTTTTTTGTCTGTGTCTGATCTAAAGTTACTAAGTATGGTTTTCATTGTGGATACCATCTCTGCTCTTATCTTAGGTATTTGCTGATTTGATTTTTTTCTAGATCCTTATGTAATTGCTTTGTTGTTGCCCCTTCAGAGAAGCCAGGTAGGTGCTTTCAGATTGTCTCACATCATTTTGCCCTCTGTTTGCCTTTGGTAAACTGGATGTCTTGGGTTGTATCTTGTTTAAGGTATCTTCTCATTTTCTTGGAAGAACAGATACTCAAAACAGTTATGTTACTTTTGGCTATAATGTTACCATCAGCAATAATAATAGCATCAAACACAACCTAGGAAATGACAAACTGAGCTAACCATTAATTTGCCATGTTTTACCATATGAACTAGATTTGTAGTTATATAATAAAATCTAAACCAGAAAATTATTTGCAGTACACAAGTTCATAATATTTCAATTTTGCCATCAAGGCTTAAAATTTAAAATGGGTTAAGGAGATCATAGAGAAGTGGAAGAAAAGAAAGAGAATAGTTGTAAGGCTGGAAGACAAAGGGGGAACTTTGGGAAACTTGTTCAGGAGACTGAGGGAAGGAGAGAAAGAAATGAAATGAAGAAAAGAAAATAACCATAACCACTAAAAGGCTGGAAACCGTGTTCACATTCATATAAAAACAAGCTTAAACAGTGATGTAGTGGCACAGTGAAGGAGAAAAGAAAATCAGAAAACAAAAACAAAACCATCACTACAAGAACAAAATCCAACAAGAAGGGAAAAAAGAAAAGAAAAACAAAAAGTCAACTTCCAGGTATGTCTTTTCTTTCACTGTTGGACAACATGTGGCGATAGAGCTCTAGTCAGTGCCAGTCTATCCAAGCAAGCTAGTAGTAGCTTTTTGGTGGAGTACTGAATAGTGTCAGTGAGCCTGCACCTTCTAGCTGAGACTAGATTCATTGAGCCTGCATGTCTCAGTGTATCTTCCTTGGTACTGAGCTTAGTTGGGAGCCACTAGATGAAACCAGCAGCCACTCTGAATTCTGAGCTCAGTTGGTCCTTCTCCAAGATGACTCTTGGCTAGTTGCTTCTTTGCACAGAACTATTGAGCCCTCAGCACTTAGTGCCAGCTACTTCAGTGCTTCATTTCTGCTGCTGCCTTTCATTGCTGCATCTCTCTGTGGAGGCATCTGCAGTCTCCAGAAGTAACAGTGTTTGAATTGAATTGAATTTTGAATTCCTTGTGTTTGAATTGCTCCTGCTGTGCAGTGAATCCCACTTCAGAGAGAAGGTTCCTCTGGCTACCTCTTTTTTTGTAGAAGTTTGTCTCTCTCTGTGGGCTTCTAGTCATGCTTTAGATCCTTTCTAGGTCCAGGGGACACACTTTACTCTTTCTTGTTGTTCTCACACTGCTATATTACATTGTCAGGACAGTAACTCTCAGAGAGGCTTTTTGTCTGCTGTTTACTACTCTGCCATCTTAATGCTTCCCTCCTTGTTTTTCTTGTGTTCAACAAAAAATTGAATAAAACAAGCCAAAATTGGTGCCAAAAATTTATTTGAATAGTGAAGGGTGAAGCGATAAACTGGCTCTGCAGAGCAAACTTGAATCCAACTTAGAGGAAAGGGGAAAAACATCAAAAATAAAACTCTACCCTGCTCTAGAAGGCACAGAGTGGGCTATAACAGCTGTCAATGTCTTACTGTGTGTGTCAGGTTGTATGGATATTTTCAGTTTCAAGTCTTGGTTTTTAGGAGAGATCACTCATTTAGAATCGAAGATCCTCTTAACTACCGAAATAACTAAATGAAGGTTAATTTGTTTGACTGAGTTTCAGTTAGTTCAAAATGGTATCTTTGGGCTGGTGAGATAGCTCAGCAGACCAAAGCATTTGCTTAAGTGAGCACAGGGACTACAGTTTGATCCCTGGCATCACATACTGCACCAGCCCCACCCCTAGGGCGAGCTGAGCCACCCACAGAGTCCAGATGTAGTGGCATAAGCCTGTAATCCCAGCTCTGGTTAGGCTGAAAAATAGGAGGATCACTATGAGTATGAACTGCGTGGTGAGACCCTATAAGAACCAAATACACTTAAAAAAATTTATATCCTTATAGTTGCCTATCGTTCTTGTGCATGACAGATATGGCATTGTTTTTTAAGTTGTTTTGTTGTTCTTCTGGACTTACATCCTTGATGGGATTCATCCATGTTGAGATAATTACCTATAGAAGTGGTTCAAGGGTCAACGAAACTGAGATGACTCTTATTGCACTTAATGTAAATGGTCCTGTTTTAACCTAGAGTACTGTAGGGCAGAAGTAAATTTAATAATAAGACAAAAAGTTAATTTGGATAATAAGTAGTGGTGTTGGTGAGCTAACAACAAAATCCAAGACATTGGTTGAGTATAGGTATTTGGACTTCTTCAAGAAGGTCTACATTGGTGCCTCACATATCTGTTTATTGGAGGTCTTATTAAGCTCACAGACATATATTCTCACTCCTAGAGATGCCAAAGGGTAGTACATCAGTACATTTATAAATGAAAGTGACAATGCAGTTGGTGATAGAAACCTGAAACCAAACCTTTTCAATTACTTTTCACAAACTTTGCAGCTGTCTGCTAAGCATTTCAGGACTGGATGCCATGAAATTTGAATAGTCTTGAATTCATTTACCTTTTTATGTTGATAGTTCTCTCGCATCAATTTTATTGGCTTATAACCAGTAATATTGCTGTTGGCAGGTTATGCATCCTGTTTTACAGATGGGAAAATTTATGCTAAGAACTTGTCAGTGTTTTTTATAAAGCATCATCCCACAGCTATTCACTGAGTCAATTTTTGAAGCCGGGCCTTTACATTTATTATTATTTCTCCTGTAACAGAGTATCTTCTTGGTAAATGAGACCAGAAATACATTAAGAAATTAAAATTTAGTATTCCATTAGATGTTATTTAATGAAACTATGAACATTAGAAATTTAATTTTTATAAAGAAATTTTGGGGCCGGGGAGATGGCTCAGTAGAATAAGTGCTTCCCTGGCAAATGCAAGGCCCTGAGTTCAATTCCAGGTTCTGCAAAAAAAAAAAAAAAAAAAAAAAAAAAAAGAAATTCTAAAGGTAAAGCAGTAATTTAAAATTCAACTAAATTTGGGATTATTGAATTATTAGTTTTTGTTCATGTTTATGATCATATTCAAATCATACTCTAATGATAGCAATTTATCCAGATGTTTAAATTCAAAATAACATGTGAATTTGGTTTGCTCTGGAAAACAAGGATTTGTTACCTTTTTTTTTTCACATTCAGGTCATTATTTTGTTGACACTGTAGATATATTAAAGTGGCATTTGCAGGATATTAACTTGTAGATTTAAAAGCTGTGTAGAAGTAATCAAATGGACATTTGACTCGCTCATGTAAATGATGTCTTACTGTTAAAATAAAAATCTACTTTCCAGAAAGTAACTGTAAAAGTATTTTATGCAAGATTTCGTGTGGGATACCTTAATGGTAGAATAATAAATTTTGTCTCATAAAAGTGAAATTCAATAATACAGTAGCTTTCTCAGCTCAGTAGCATCTGGTCTATTCTCATGAGAGCCAATATTTTCCAACTCATTAGGATCATGTCGTTCTGTATGTCGTCAACATTGACTTAGCCAAGCTACCTTTACTTACATAACCGCCAAACTATTAAATAGGTCTCTTGTGGAGTGAAGTCAAATATTCCTCTTACTTCTGCCTTAGAAGAGAGGAAGAAAGTGTACATACTGTAACATTTAAACATCTGGTCTAAAACCACATCAGTGTAACTTTGAGTAAAGTTACGAATTTAGTATTCTTCCCAGGTGTGCATATAAAAAGGATTTTGGAGTTGTTGCATAGTTCTTTAACCACTTATAAAAAAATACTGTGAAGGTATAGTGATACACTTTTTATATTCCTCTGTTTTCAAGCTACTTCCCCTGCTTCACTCTATATCTTAAAAGATTGCTAATATGTTCTAAAAAATATATTTTGGGGCTGTTATAAAATTTTTCTTGTCAGATATAGGCATTGGTTATGAATTTATATTTGCCAAGAAATAATACTGATTGGAATTAGATTTTTAGTAAAAAATACCTCTTGTAAATCCTGTAAATTTTCATATACCTGTAAATGAGCTTTTCATAATGTAGATGCTTATTGAATTTAAAGGTTCCATTTAAATAGAATTCATGTCCAGGCAATAAGAATTCATTTTTTGAATATGTGATCATTATTGAGATATGAATAACTTATGTAAGTCTCAAATACTCACTTACAGTGTTAGTGACATATATTAATTTTGTTCCTATTTTTTGCCTTAGGAATTTGATAATGTTTATAATTTTCTTTCTGATAATACTTCTTGGCCTAGGACAGTGTATTTTAGGTGTCACTTAATAAAAGAGAGTGGGCTTGTTATCGAATTGAAAATAATTTTAGACAGCAGCAATTACCTTGTATAAAATCAGAGTTTGCCAAGTAATTTGCTAGATATATAATGCCTTACATTACAATTAAGTATATTGCATGGATTTTTGAAAAGCAGGCAGTATATGCCTTTAGTGTGATTTGTCAGTATTAAAATCTTTTATAAGCAGTTTCATGCAAAGTGTATTTTACTACATTAATATTGAAAATATGTTAGAAATTGTTAAATTGATGCAGAAAAGACAACATTGTTTTTTTTTTTTTTGCTTTTGATGTTTGACTTTATGCTATATTGTCTTGTAACCTAAAATATATTTCTTTCATTTGTATTCACTTTCTAAACTTCTAAAAATATGTTCTGTGTCATGTGTTCAGTTATACCATGAAACAGACCTCATTCTAGTAAAGGACATAGAATGTTTCGTGTCAGCTATTGTAAGGTCAGGTATGGCTTTAAAGTAGGGCAAGCATTCATTATATACAGTAGAAAAAGACTATTAATATTATAGAATAGTTAAGAAAGTGCCACAAACTAAGTTCTAAATGTTAGAATTTCAACATAAAAATGAGGGAAAAAGAGGAGGACCTGGTTTGCTGTCTGCCCACAATAAAAGTCCCCTTCTCTGTCAGTAAACTCCAGGCCCTTCACTTTTAGTGTTTCCAGGAATTTTTCTTATATTTAAATAATCTTTATTTCAGAGTTGAGAGGTTAGTTGTAGCTATATGATTTGGCTGATAGTAAAATGGTATAAATTTTTGCTCTTGAACAGCTCCTCTTTGTATTGTTACCATTCCTTTGCCAGGAGCAGGAGCTGGCTGTCTGCTATAGGTAGAATTAGATGACCGTTGTTAGTCAGCAGATGGAAGGAAGACTAACTTTGCCATTTAAGTTGTAATTTTAGAGATGTCCTTGTATATAGATTGCACGAAACATTTTTGTCAATATGCAATTGTATAGTGATTATTGCTCTGGTGTTATTAACCATCAATAGAAATTTTGTCTGACCTTTGTAGATCTAGAATACTGAAAAATAAACTTCATTGGTCTAATTGTATAGATTTTTTCCTTGTAGCATTGCTTATTACTGCTTTTTTCCTTATTTTACAAATTAAAATTACATGGCAACTATTGTCATTTTGTAATATATTCAGTGTTTGTCATATCCTGTTTCTGTTAGGAAGCTTTGGTAGTCTTTTTTTTTTTTTT